>PDGT01000039.1:1342017-1529227 GCA_003671415.1 Megathymus violae | reverse complement strand
TATATATATATATATATATATATATATATATTTAAAATTTCGATTGTTTATCAGAGGACGTTCACGGGCTCGGTCTTCGCATACGTATTTATGGTTGTGAACGTATGCGTCGGCAACGATTGCTGGGCGAGGCCAGTGTGAGCTTCGCCACACTCAATTTTGAATTGGAGAACAACTTGTGGCTCCAACTCACGCCTCGTCAGCATCATCAGCACCACCAACCGAGTTTACAGGTAGTTTGTTGATTTTCAATTTTTATCAAATCCATCCACAAGTATATTTGTGTTTCAGAGAGCATTCCTTAATAATAATTTTAGCCCTTGAACTACGTTGCATTTTTTGAAATATTTACTTTATTTCAACTGTGGGCAACTTCCATAAGATTAGGTTGGACGCAAGGATGATTTACACTCTACCAACAGATAAAAAACTTGTACATCTTTGCGTAATAGGTGCGGCATAGACGCGCGTGATAATCAAAACACCAATGTTTTACATAATAAGACTTAAAAGGATCGAGTATTCCAGTCGAAACTCGAAAGTTATCTAATGCTGTCTAGACTGTCAAAAGACGGCCCATTTTATTTTAATTGGATAATTAAATTTTCGAATTCTAGCTCCCCAAGCTGGAGCTGAGCAATTCAATAACCGGCGTCCTGGCAAGTCCGTCATCCGTCACAACTGTGATGACCCCAGGAGCCGGTGGTGGCGAGGCGTGCAGTCTTGCCCGCTCAGACTCTGCCTCATCTTGCTGCAGCGCGCGGTCTGCTCCCGAACTTCTACTGGGGCTGCAGTATAGTTCCACCACTGGACATCTCAGTGTAGAGGTAGGATTTCTGATTACATCCGTTATTGATATATGTATATTATTGATATATGTTGTTATAATATCACTGCAGTAAACGGATGGTCTGGAACTACACATATTGCCATGCTGCTGAATGCTCGAAATTTGATCATCCAATTTCACATGTTATTATATTTCCCGGCAGATCATAAAAGGTACTCACTTCCGCAAATTGTCACCAAACAAGGCCCCCGACACGTACGTGAAGCTGTGCCTCATCAGTTCGCTGGGCATGGAGATGGGGCGCTGCAAGTCCACCACCCGCCGCGCGCAGTCCAACCCGCTATATAAGGAACTTTTTATCTTTCAGGTAAATATTCGTTTTGTGTATAAATTCAACGTCTCTTTGCGCTTAGCTGTCAGATGTTATAGGCGTTTTACTTATCCGGTGAGAAATAATAGGTCTTTACCTATGAAATTGCCGTTTTTCATGAAATAAATGAAGCGTATTTTTTTTTTTTTTTTATTTCTATTAATCAAAGTAATCACCCATGCAATCAATGCATCTTTGCCAACGCATTGGTAGCTTATTGATGCCCTTTTTGAAAAAATCAGCTGGACGGGAGGCACCAATTCTTCAAAGGCATTTTGTACTGCCTCTCGGGTATTGAATTTTTTTCCCATCAAGAAGTTATCCAAATTCTGGAAAAAGTAGAAGTCTGTAGGCGCAAGGTCTGGTGACTACGGCAGATGACGGAGAACTTCCAACCCCAGCTCTTGTAGCTTAGAGACCGTCTGCTGTGCAGTATGAGGTCGCGCGTTGTCGTGCAGGAGCAGTGGAGCCGAACGATTGAGCAAAGCTGGTTGGAGACGTGCGAGCTTCGCCATCATTGTGTTCAGTTCTTCACAATACACATCTGCAGTAATGCTCGTCCCGTTTGGTAAGAAGCTGTGATGAATTACACCCGCGTTAGACCACCAAACAGTGACCATCACTTTTCTAGGTGTAAGTTTTCGTTTAGGGCATTGTTTGGGTGCTGAACCAGGGTCCAACTAATTTGCTGAGCGCTTACGATTGTCGAACAGGATCCATTTCTCGTCACAAGTAACAATGCGGTTCAGAATTCCTTCATTTGTATGCCTGTTGAGCAGTGTAAGGCACGTCTCGACGCGTACTTCGCGCTGGTGATCATTAAGTTCGCGGGGTACCCATTTGTCAAGCTTTTTTACCTTGCCAATTTGACGCAAATGGGCCAATATTGTTTTGATGCTAATGTCAAAAGCTGCTGCTAATTTAGCCGTAGATTGAGTTTCATCAGCTTCCACAATCGCCTTTAATTCGTCATTGTCGACCAAAGTTTTCGGACGACCACGTGGTTCATATTTTAGGTCAAAATTTCCAGAACGGAAGCGGGCAAACCAATAACGGGTGGTGCGTTCGTTTGTAGTGTTCGCTCCGAAAACGTCGTTAACGTTGCGTGCCGCTTGTGCCGCTTTGCTGCCACGACGGTACTCATAATCCATAATTACTCAAATTTTTAACGTATCCATGATGACGAAAAATGTTCTAATGCGCTGAAAACAAAACACTAACTATTAAACAAATGACGATTTTAGAAAAATGGATTCCGTGTCTTAAAAATAAAATAATTTGACATTAGAATTATCAGCCAAAAAAAAATATTTTGATTTGAAATGGCTAGTACAGCAGAACGGCAATTTTATAGGTAAAGATCTATTATAACAATCAAAAAATATATTCTAATGGACAAATTATTATTAGTGCCCCTGACCAATTTGACTTTTGTGGTAAATCAGTTTGCATTTCGTAACTTTTTACTTCAAGGCCCTTATTTTCCTGATATACTTACATTCTATTCCATCCAAAAAATTAAAAAGTCTAGACTATATTAATATTAGTCTAGTCTATTTCTCCGTACTAAATGACGTTCGTCTTCTAGACTATAAAGCACGTGGAAAAAAAAAGTACCTAAGCATATTACTGCCAACTTAACAAATGTCATGTTGTAATTAATTAAAATGAGAACTACAAATGATGTTTGCATTAAAATATATGGTGACTAGGTGGCACTATTCCAACTGACGGAGGTGACGCTGATGGTATCGGTGTGGTGGCGGCGCAGCGTGAAACGCAACGAGATGGTCGGGTGGTTCTCGCTAGGCCACAGCTCCTCGGGCCGCGAGGAGGAGCGGCACTGGCAGGAGCTGTGCGAGCGGCAGGGCGAGCAGGTCGGCAATACAGTAACAATTTAAAACAAAAATGCGTTTTTTAACAATATCGAGAAAAAAAATTGGTGTTTTGATAAAGTACACGAGCAGCATTCGACAAATTAGGACGGTTAAAGCACTACTGTTGTTGTATGAATAATGTTAGAAAGAATACCATAGTTATAAAATTATTGTACACGTAACGTCAACAGTTTTTTGTCTACTCTGGTCTTCTGGAAATGGATGAAAAAAGAATTTAGTAAACGTTGGTCACGAATAATGTCACCTTTTTTATATCACCTTACAGTAAGTGTTCGAAACCACCTATGGACGTCCTTTATAACGAAGTCATCATCACCAACACGTTGCCGCCACATAGTAAGCGGAAAAATCGCTTATTATAATTTCTTTACGTTCTAAAATTATTAAATATAAATGAAGTTAATTTTATTGTTATGTTTAGAACAAAATTACAAAGCTATAGACAACCCTTAAAATAATGTAAGTGAAACCAGTGACATGGCACTTCTTCCTCGCGCTCCAGTAATAATAAAGCTATAATATGATGCACGGTAAGGTTGCATGTCAGACTTAAAACGTTCATCATGTAAATTAAATTTTGTAACGTTAAATCGACACAAACACTATTTTATTCACGTTAACGTAACCGTTTTGACAGGTGCAACAATGGCACGTCCTGTTGGACTCTTGATGGCCGGCGACGTAGTGCGAGAACGCCGCGCTGGTTTAAAATTGAATATTTGGCCGCATTTGGCATCTCTCCAGCCACCGCGTGTCCTGGTTCCCTGGTGCCGCGTGCGTTCGCGCTGACCTCGTCACGCGACCCTTGCGGTGAGCGAAGACGTCGCTCTCGTCTGCAGCTGCGTCGGCTCGTGAGAGTTCCTTTATCGCGGACCTTCTAAAGGTCGCCCTCGGTGTTAATGTTCGCTTGAACGTCGTAGCACTTTTGCTTTGGCATTCGTTGTTAATGTTGAGGTGCGAGATGCGTCTAGGACGACACTCGCGGCGTCTCGCCTTTGCGTACTTGGTGTAGCGTGTCACTTCTTGTTACACTGATGTTTGTGGGTTTTTCGATAAGGGCACACGCATTTCTGACTGATTGAAAGCTTTGGTGGTATAAAGAGTACTGTTAAGGGATTGTAATGAAAGCGTATTATGTATATATTATATGAAAGTAAAGCTTTTGCATTTATTTAATTAACGTCATTTTCAAATTATATTTCGTAGCATTTAGGGCGTGATTCTTGAAAAGAAACAATTGTATCTTAGAAATGTTTTAATAAATTTCACGGACGCATTTTATTTAGGATTTTGAGTGTACTCGTAGCATTTTATAAACTCGACGAAGACTTGGAGCGCACAACACTTGTGAGATAGAATAACTTAAAACCATATTTATTGATATACATACTTTTTCGCAAAGGAAAGAAACGATAATTATAGTAATATTAGGTACACATTTTGAATTTTGATAAAACCTTAGTAACCTTAATATGTAATTACATAAATGGTACCATACATTTTTGAACACGTAATTATACCTAAGTATTACTGCGTTTTATGTTTCATGAAACTTTCAAAATAAATACTTATATTACGTGTATAATTATAATAGATTGAAAATATATATCCAACTGGACATGATTCGTTACTTAATAATTTTAGATTAGGTTTAGGTAGATTTTATAAAATAGCTTTTCTAAGCAAATTCTTTGAATGAAATTTTATTACTGTGTAAGTGAATTAACAGCACAATATCTAGTAACTGTATAAATTTTATTTTATTTACAATTTTATTCTACTACTTTTTATTCTCGTCGTCACAAAACGACAAATAAATTTTGTTTTGAAATGTATTTTAATACTCATCTTCTAGTTATAACGTGTTTTTGCAGTAAAATGTTTATTTACACTGCAAAATTATTTTGTATTGAATTTTGTCAATTCTATTTACTTATCTAATTATATTTTATTCTGTAGTAAAATTTGATCAATATATATATGTAAGTTAATTAGCCGTTATTTAAATGTTTATAAAAGATTATTAATCTAGATAAAATATTTCAATTTATTTTTTTTCGCTTTTATTATTACTCGTAATGTTTTAAAAGTGAGCCGTAGTCAAATTACGTATCAATGCTTTTTTTCTTGTACCTGATCGGGTATAGAACTGTGCCAGTAAATAAGAAGATTTTTACTGTTTGCTTCAAATAATTACTATTATTTTACATGTAATATTTGTTACTTTTATAGAACTTTCTGAAGTTTATACTCTCAGTATACCAGTAGTAGTTATAATAAGATGTCGTATAATCTGTATTCGTTATGCTTGACATAAGTAAAAGTATAACAGATAATTAATAAAAAAAGGCATATGTAGATAGACTTAGTTAATGGCTAACTCAAAATATATGCGTGTTATAATTACAGAATTCTAAAAAGATCATTGTGTATTTAACATTTTTTTACTTGTGAAGTAATACCTACTCTAAAATTTTATGTATATTAAATTAGTAAAGAGTAAATAGAAGTATATATCTCTTAATAATCGTATTAAAGTATTAAATATGTGGAATATTATAGTAGTGTTTTACGGTAACAACTTAGAAGCAATCGTTCCGCGAAGAGCAACGATTGATTTTTGTTGTGGATTGATGTTATTTTTCATATCTTTCGTCGCTGGATTTGTGTCAGCTTCAAATTTTATTTACCAATATATGTGTATAAAATATTAGATCGAAAATAATAGATAGAAGGTCAAACATTCCGAACGTTTTAAAGATTGTCCCTGACGCTATTTTCTTTCATGAGTTTGTTTTTATTCCATTAATAAATATTTAGTTACATTCCTTAATTCCTGTTACAGGTAATATAGGACTTATTCGTCTTAAAAAATTCAAAGATATTAAAAATAAAATTGGAAAAATGCATTGATTAAATGGTTTGCCTACGGCTTTCTGACCTTTGGTATAATATAAAAAAACTCTTTCATAACACAAAAAAACTCATTAAAAATTATCATTGGTGATTTATAGGTACATTGTCTGTGTTGTCCTTGCAAAAGACTTTGCCTTCAGCCTTATTTAATTACAGATTTTATTTAGATTATAATTTATAACATGAAGTTTGATGATTTGGTATGTTACCTGTATTATTAAAATTGTATAACTATAGCTTTTTATGCTACGATTTATAGAATGATATAAGATGTTAACTCCTTAAGTTTTAGTGTTTGATAACTATACTTCGTTCAAATTGGATATGGAAACTTTGAAATTTGTTTACCTGTTTGTTGCCTGGCAACCACAAACAAACAGGTGCCCGAAACTTTTTGTTCTATTATCAGTATCTATGACCTCAGTTTACTTTAATATTATAACGTCTGTGGCGGTCGGCAAGCCGCGTAACGTTCTATTATTTTTTTATTGTTGTCGTTCAAGTTCAATTTTATTTCTTTTACAGCAGGTAAATAATTTAAATAAATACGAATTAGTCATGAATATAATCTAAAAAGCCTTTATAGAATTTATGTATATAAATCATGTTGGAAATTTTAATGTTATTAATTTTATTATTATACATATTCCATGGAACAAAACGTTCTTGTATCGGAATATAATACGACTAAGTTGCAAAGTTAATTAGAATCATTATTGCTGTAAGGTATTAATAGTCATTTCTTTTTATAGGTATAGGCAGGCTTACCCCAAAACTTAATATTTTGTGAAAATGTTACAAATCGCTTTACGAAAATAAAGTTGTGGCTGCGTGAGTTTTTCAATGACGAAAGTGTTTTATGACATTAGTTTTACTTCATTTTCACGCGGTTTAAAGTTGTTATCGATCAACACTAAGTTAATTTAGGATTCACAAATAATATAATGAGTAGTTTAATTTCATTAAAGCATTTGATTTACAAATACAGCTCAGTTGGTGAAAACCCTACAAAAGAATTTTAATGGTTTGTTTACAAAGTTTCCATATCCAATTTGAACGAAATATAAGTGCAGATTGAATGAAAATTATTCAAATCCTAAACTTAAAATATTTGCAATGACGTTTTGTGTACTTCCGGCCAATTAAAACTACATAGAAAATTTTAATAGTATGGAGGTTTTGTTCTGTTAAAAACTTTGGAAAATGACAGATTTATACCTCGTTACTTACATATTATAAATCGACTTAATATCACACCCTTCTCCAATATTACCCAACATGTAGAAACATTTTCTACCTTCATCTCTACTTTGTTATATTATATGTATCAACTATAAGTTTTTTTCCATGTAATATGTACATTTACCGACGAAAAATGTATTTCTTAATAATCACGATAGAATTATTGTATTAACTTTATGAAACTATCGTATCATTTCTTAAATCAATAGGATAAACGGTTAGAATTGATAACCTCTAAAAAGAACTTACTCCTTATACGTATATAAAAATTTAATAATATCGTTTTTACCTTTTTTAATTTATCTTATTCTATTTTTTCACTTCTTTATTTTAGGTGCTTCCCTGGTGTATGGCTAGTTGTTTAAAAAAGCACAGGAAAAAGTATCTAATATCTATTAACGTAATTTTTCTGCTTAGTAAATATAGTTTATTGCTACCAAATGTTATGTTTACGGACTTTTTAATTTAACACGAAATGCGAAAATTTTCAGCAAAAATCTCGGCTGTGGCCCGAAGAGTCAAATTGCATAGACACGCTAATTAAGGATTCATCTAAGAGTAATTGCACCTTTAGTGTTACTACATAATACCGTCTCCGAGATAAATACTTCCCTTATCAAGTTAAAAATGAAACTTTATAATTATTCGTAATAACTTAATATAAAACTTATATGTTTTGTTATAAATAGTAAAAATATACATTTGTAAAATACACTTTTGTTCATAACAAGCTTGATTTGAGTTATTGTACTTTGCAAGCACTTTATTCGAATCGCCGATATTGTATTTCAATTCAAATTCAAATCTTTATCTTAAAAAAATCAATATTAACGGAAATGGTTAAAAATGTTCTCAATAAATCACTTTATACATTTCCTATTACGATGTTTTATTTGAGATTCTTGTGTGTATGTTCATAAAACCACTCTTGAATTCTAAAAATAACTGCAATTAAAATATTTGAATTCCTTTTGAAGGCGCATGGAGTTTGATCGGCTCCTGTACGGCTAGTCATAAGCAACTCTACAAGCATTGCTTCGTAAATTTCCTCAGGCCTGAGTGGTAGCACACAGTTCTACCAGAGCCGAAATTTGAATCTACATAAAACATAAATTCTTTAACTTGCAGTTCGATCGGAGTTGTAGACAACATTCGCTTTGAAAATTCGTTAATCATAATATATGCCACTTGTCCATCATTATTTTGTGTATAGCCAAAATTTTTTTAACGTTATGTGGATATCTACCACAGTAGCAGTAGCAGTGATAGCTTAGCGAGTTGATAATCAATCTTCAAAACAGAGGACCTCGATCCTAGACCTGCACGCACATCTAATTTTTGAAAGAAATGAGTTACCGCTAGCTTCGGACAACGGAAAACATCTTGAACAAAACTGCACATTTGAAGTTCCTCAGTAAACTTGGCCAGCGTTGTAGGTGGTGGTCGCTGTATTGCGACTTACATTGTAATGGTTCCAGTTCAGCGCTGAATTTTTAAGATGACGATTTAGCGTTAGAAGACGATTTGAAGTTGGCAAAAAAATCTTTACAAGCTTTTAACTGTTACTATGAACATCTCTCATACGGGAGGATATAAGGCAGGTCATGACGGTTGTATTCGAGCGACCACCCTCTACCTATCCTACATTATAAGGGGTCGCTTGTAATAAACTTCATGTAACGACATAAAGCAATTGTACTAGTACTCATTACGTTTAATTGCCAATACCTCCTAAGTTTGCCCTAAAGCAAGTTGCTTTAAAATTGATGTTTTGGTTTGAAGGATAGTACTACTGCTACTGATCTCAATCTCCCATGTGTTATTATAAAGTTAATAAGGACTTATAGACATTGGTTAATTAATTAATTACCACTTGCTACGGTGAAGGAAAACTACCGTGAGGATACCTACATACCTATTTCTTTTTTGAGGGGAAGCCTTCAAAAGCTACCCGGTGCTGTGGGAGCGACACCGGGTTATGTGGGATTTTTACCGCACTAAAACCTCCCCGGTGACCTTCTTTAGCGCTATGCAGAGGACTCCGGGATCTCCATAGGAACGCAACTGGAGTCCTTTGAGCACTGTGCCCGCTCTACCCGGGAGGGACAACATAACCCGTCCCGCACCACCCGATCTTATAGACGGTACGCGGCCACACATGCCGTCGTTCTTCCCGAGGTTGCTAGACGGACGATTGAAGCTGTAAGAATGGGACTTACCGCCTATAACCCCGGAAGTCCCCTTTAAGTCGTCTCTTACGACAGGCAGGCGATACCGCAGCTCGTATTCTGGACCTGAGCTACAGGGACAAAGGATACCTATGTACGTACCTAAGATTTCTCGATAATGTTGTCTAAGGTATCTCGAATCCGCATTTAATAATGGTTATAATGATGATTTAATGATTTGGAGCCAGTTTGTAGTTTCCTAATCAGTAAAAGCTACTATTAAATATATACATACTGTTACGAAGCTTCTCGAAGTCGGCAGGCTTGCGAAGTCTCTAGAAGGGTGGCCGACCGTTACGGTGAGGCAAACAATAGAGGCAATAAAAGAGAAACCCAGGTAGTAATAAAAACTACCTGGGTCACTCCAGGCCAATCTGGCCCGTATGCCTCAGGTAAAAGGGGCGAGATTAGCATAGATGAGGGCCGAAATGGGGTTGGTTACTTGGCCCGCTATTGTTATGTCGATTTCCGGGAATTCCTGTTGTTGTTGTTTACTACAACGAAGGGCGTGGAAAGATCTGGAAGCCCGGAAATCGATATAAATAGCGGGCAGGGTCGGCCACAAGGCATTCGGTCTCCGGATACGAAGTGAAGAGTTCTCTCCCTACGAAGCGAATACCTGCGAGTGTAACTGTGATTGTGAAGTGTGTGTGAAGTAAAATAAAGTCTCTGCGGAACTATTGTGGCATTTTTACGAGCCTACGGATCCTGACACGTAACAATACTAATAAAAAATCGTTTAGCGTGACTCTGTTTTGAATATGAATAATAAAGCAGAGCATTTGATGTGTAAAACAATGCATGTACTTTATAATTACTCCTGTATAGAATAAACCTCATTATTTTAATTATTTACCTACATGTCTGTACACAAATCGACCGTTATTGTTATTTTTTATACGTGACTCCAGTAGCTGCATGCAGTTTTAATTTTTTTACGCGGTATTGCTATTAATTAAATACATATGTAAATTATAATTAGGTATAATTATATTAATTAGGTATCAATTTGTCTTTTCAATTATCACATTTAAATCAAAAGTATAATTATAAATAAGCTTTTTTTTATATGTTTATAAGTTGTCGCATCGGTGAGTGTTCAGACAGACGTACAATGATACGCTGTGTGTAGGTATACTGTTCTTTTTAAAGTGTTATGAATTGGTATAGGGATAGTGTCACGAATGAATATAAATTACATCATAGTGGAACATACATTACAAAATAACATGAAACTCGAAAACTTCAGTACGCTAAAAAAATCCTTCACACAAACGTATATAGTTGAAACTGCGCACTTCTTACGAGCCGCTGTGTTGGTAACATAATAAGGGCTCTCATTTTTATATAAAATTGCATTAAATTAAAATCGTTCAATAAGTTTTTTTCAATAATTTTTCATTTTTACCCCATACACCTAAATGTTTCTCGAGAATCACTCTTTGCAATAATTTCATCAGTTTCTTGCGTTTAGACAGACAGCGATTGTTTTACATTATAAATATAATGAAATTAGTATAGATCCAATTATTTTGTTTCATAGATGCTTCTGGGCGGTGGTAATGTCGCTCAATGTTTACCTAGCTTGTCTACTGATGTGGCTGCTGTACAACCGTTTCGCGGAGATGCCCACACGCATTACTATCGAGAACCAGTACGAGTCTGTGTTGAGTCTGCCGCACCCAGCCGTTACCATTTGCTCCCCTAACCAGTTGACGATCAGCTCCATGAAACACATCAACAGAACTCTTATGTAAGAGTACCGTGTAAACTGACAGCTACCTTATCTACGACTATCTTTATCAATAGCCGCCACACGGGTCTTCTTAGCAGTAACACCAAATGCATCCCTTACTCGTACATATTAACACGATTGAAATCACGATTGAATCTACAAAACGGATAATAGCAAGCCGATCAAATAATAAACCCTATCACCATAGAAAAATACCGTTAGAATTAAACTTAATACTCACAAAAACAGAACATGGCTACCTACATCAGTACCATTGTCTCGTGCTTGTTCAGTTTTAATGGAAATATAACTATGCTCTTATCACTGCCATATAGTAACATCATAGATTCACTATGTCAACCCATAGCTGTTCCGCTGCTATATTCTAGTATCCTCCTACAAATGCGGGTTAGTAGATTTACCAAGCCTTTGAGAACATTATCAAGTATAAACCTTTTTTTTATGATTTCCTTCACCGGAGCAAGCCATAATTCATTTTTAATAGACTTTGAATATCTTGAGAGATATATGGGGTGCAGGACTTCTAGGAAGGGGCAACGTACAAGCCACTAGGCAATTACTGATTTTTTACAGCTTAGCCGAGAAAAGTAGGAGCGTAGAAAATTGTCATATTTCAAAATTACGAAGTCAAAATGAAGTTGATTTTATATTTAATCCATCATAAATTCTAAACCTACCTAGCGACATCTGTGATGCGGTGACTAAACTATACTGCTTCTTTGTAGTGAAACTAACCTTGGATTTATTATACTGAGTTTCCATTAAAATATTTGATAGTTTTTCTGCATTTAAATTAAAATTTCTATGACACTCGAGCATTCTTATATACTTATACTCTTATACACGAGTGATAGAAATAAAAAGCGTTCCAAAATTAACAATATTTCATAAAACATTATTTTAACTGTTTTTGACTCAAGATTTAGCGTCTTGTCCCTTTTTCATTGCTAATGGTGATTAAAATCATAATTTCATTAAATTTAGTCATTTTAAAATATTATCAACATTTTTATGACCATGGAAAATTTGACAAAATTTGATTAATTTTAAGTGTGTGTGCAGTCATAATCGTAGTCGCGTATCAATTATTCATGACATTGAACAATAAGTATTTAGGAATGTGAGTTGTTTATTACAAGAAATGGGAATTAGTATAACAAAAGAAACTCCAGTTCAGGTGTACGTAAACAAATTTATATTTTCTGATTTACTTATATATATATATATATATTTCACTACATCTGATGGTAATATTATAATAATTTCATTATTAAATATATTGCTTTGCTAAATTTTCTTGAAAAAATACAAAAGTATTCTACTATCGCATTAAGAAAACTCCTCTAGAAAAAATTACATCTCTCTTACATACTACAGAAGATGTTCATATTATGCTTAAATATCTTCGAGCGAATGCTATCATAGAAAAAATTGTTTATAAAAGACAGGCGACGAACATTATTGCACATTCGTTCAGAGACGGTTAAATAATATAATAATAAATAGTTCGCATTCCTCGACCAACCAATAATACTTTGTCGGAACCGCCGGCTAACACTAAACATAGAATAACATCATAAATCAATATTTGGCTTAGATTTTAATTACACCTACGACAAAGCGCATAAAATAATAATTTGGTCTAAGTTATGTAATTATAATAAATTGTTAAGTGCTCTTAACATAATTATTGCCTTAACACTAACATATTGTTTTATTCCAGTACTCTAATATTGGTACCAAATATAAAATAACTCATGCCGCTCCACAATACAATTATGAGTATAAAACTGACATTCACGAAGCAAGTCACGAACAGAACGGATCAGTGACATGTATGAAGTAAAATATACTTCAATAGATCTTACAAGTTAAATAGACTTACAGAAATTTGGAAATAGTTTAGCATAAGAAACTTTATAATGAGGAAAGTTTAGAGAGAAATAAGAAAGGCATGAGTCGGTCTCACATACAACAGCGCCGCCGCGCGAGGCGCTCATCACTGGACGTATCACAAATCCTTAACAATAACTACACTACCAGTACCTAATCCAATGGAACGGTAAGACTTTACATCAACATTGAGCTAACTTACAATCGAAACATTAACTTTAAGTAATATTGCTGTTAGTTTACGGTTAACTAAATATTTCGTATTATTGTATTCCCGAGAGTAGACGTAGTAAATGGCACGAAGTTTTATTATGACAAGATTTTGAGAATCGCTGAATAATATACACTTTAACGCATATAAATATAAAATGTGCCGCTACATATAAAATCGCATTGCAGTCGAAGGTAAACGGGACCTTTTACGCTAACTTACACTAAAAACGCACCGTATTCTAGCCTCGCTAGAGATTAAGCACAACTCGAAAATAAATCCCTGAAATGCTCAAATAAAACTCTGTTTTATTTTAGAATCACAATTATTATTTATGCAGAAATACAAGAAGTCTATTTATAAAAATAGTAATTGACTTTCATAAGGCCGGCTCGCCCGGTGTGAGCGTACACAGTCGGAGCTCCGACGAAGCGATACCCGATCCGGGGAGCTCCGGGACGTCCTGGTTTACACTGATTAAGTAGACGAAACCGTTACAAATTTATTAATACGACACCTCCTACAACTATCCTGTCCGATCCGTGCGAGTCCGCTACGTAATAAAATAAAAATGATGTCATTATTACAATAAATGTTAATTTTATACAAAATTTGTTATCAGCCTAATTCGTGTAAACCAGTAAAAGATGAGAGAACAGAAGGAAAGAGTTGAATAAATAGTGTAGAGTATACGAAGCGGCCGCGGCCCGTCTGACGAGCGCGCGGCCGGCCGCTGCGACGGCGGCGGGCCGAGCAGTCTGCAGACCGAACTGGCGTGACGGACGGCCTCTACCGAATGTAGAGTCAAGCTCGAGCAACTTACACAATGTACATAAGACCACAGTATGAAATAGCGCACCAGAGTCTGCAGACTGCAACGGCACGCCTGAGTCTGCAGACTGAAAAGGCATGCTGGACGGCATCTGCAGATTGTTACGGCGAGCCGGCGAAACAGCAGACTGTATTCGCATGCTGTCCGTGAGTCCACAGACTGAAACGGCGCGGCGGCGGCTACAGAGCCTGCAACGGGTCGCCGGGCAGCGTCCGCAGCGCCTCGAAGAGCTCCGCGGCCGCGTCGAGCCGGTCTCAGAGGCTCACGAGACTCGCGTCGGGCGAGGCGAGGTCGGGCGCGCCTCGTTGCTGCTGCGCGCAGGGGTGCGGGTGAGGGTGCACCGGCGTCAGGCCCGTGCCGCCCTCCATCAGGCTGTCGAAGTTGAACGGGATCCCGTTGCTAGGGGTGCTGATCTCGATGCCCGCGATCTTATTGCTGTTGTTGCCCAGCGCTTTGTTGTTGTGGATCTGTAAGAATCAAGTAGGCTCCATTTTAAAATCATCATAAACAAATACGTCAAATTTATTGATGACTTTATATAATCCTAATTATTTATTTTATTTATTGCAGTCTCTTTGTGACATTTGAATATGGTTTTAATACATTATATTCAGTTATTATCATAATTGATGATACTCATACGTAATGACTGAATGCTTTTGAATGTAACATTTTTGAAGTGATACGTTTATATAGACTTTTTATTATTAGGATTTTTTCTGTCACGAAAAAGCGTTACGGCCGCGTGGAGGGGGTAGACGATATGTCGCGTGGTGAGAGACGGACCGTCCGTCTGTTGAAGTTTTACTTCTACTATGTGTCCCAGTTTTTCATCACTATTCAATAATGTGAATGATGTAAAAATATGTTGTTTATGGCGCAAAATTATTAATCAGGATTATAAATATTTATATATTATGACAAACGTTTTGTGTCCTTGGTTCTTGCTTTTGTTAAATTCTTAACTGAGCCAAACCGTCCGCGACGCTATAAGTAATTTGAAATGGAAAGGGCTCCATCAACGCTCCAAATTAACATTTACTCGCATGTTGGCAGTATCGCAAAGCCAGTTAAAATTCGGTCTTCGGCTTTCTTATTGGCTGACATTACTTCTTTGCTCGATTAGTTTTAATGATGGCCATGTGCAGTGATCACTTACCATCAGGTAGGTGCCCGTCCGCTCGTTATTCAGCTATTGATATAAATTACCTGTGCGGGCGTGAGGCTCAGCGGCACCTGGAGGAAGTTCGGTCGATTGGGGCGCGCGGCCACGGGCGGCGTGTCCAACGAGACCACAGCCGACCCCGACACTACTGCTGGGTTGGCCGCCGACAACATTATTCTGGAACAAATGATGCGTTAATTTAGAAGAAATCGTTCACACTATCACAACACCACACTAGGCCTCCAGTGTTGCAGGTGGCATAGACTTACACTAATATAACATCCCAAACATCCATGAACGGAGAACAAATATTTATCTGTCATTAAAGTCCGGCTCTGCCTGGCATCGAACCCTGGACCAGTCAGTTATTACCAACTGAGCTATGGGGCCGTTGAACTTTACATCTGTGGTTTGAGAGGTTTTGTACCTTTGCATGGTTCGCATGAGGCAACTTGCAAGTTCAAATAGTGATGGTTCTAGTTTTTTTTTTAAAAACAATAGCCGACAAACATACAGTTGTGCCATTTGATGTAAAGTTGTCGCCGCCGACCATGATCAGCAATAAACTCAAAGTCGTCACAATTTATTACACACACAACACACAACAAAATTACAAGTAAAGATGTAAGGGGTTTCATCCTTTCGTGGGTTCATATTATAGGACGTACAAGAATCTTAATCCTTATAAAAACCCAGAAAAATCCAGATGCTATTTTTAAGTTTAAGGTACTTTTTCCGAAGCGAAACGAGTGCATTTGCTACTTAATCAATATGTATCTCTAGCTTTAACTAAACTGAGAGTTTTGAAAGCAATAGGTGATATAGGTAGGGATATTTAATTTTCAAACGCCTCCTATAATTACACATTAGTATATTATGACGTATTATAGTACATATCTTGTATTACATAAGATGAAGGCAAATATACGAAACAATACTGTACTTTTAAATTTATGTAAAAAGCACTTTTTCTTTTGTTGCTGGAATGTTAATTATATATAAACCATCTGTTTGATTACATCACTAGTGTGCAGGCTATACTGAAAATCAGTATTGCACTTGACTGCAACAATCCCAAATTACATACCATTTTGTTGTGTTGTGAGGCTGCTGCAATGCAGAATTTTCTGTTTCATGATATTGCAATTTTTGTTCTAGTATTGCTTTTTCAAGATTGTGAGTATTATGCATTCTGTTTTGCAGTCATTATATATATATAATAATTTCAATTTCCGTCTTTCTTTCTTTAAATAGGAATTAAAGCACCTTCAGATTGTGGTACCTATGAATCGTTAACCGTATTCAAAGTGTTTGTTTACCACTTTCCCAAGTTCATACAAATATAAACAGGATGAAAGTATTATTATATAACAATATTACTATATTTTTATGTCATTCCATGTTCCACTCACTCCTTGTTTAAGGTGTTAGTTACGCTTTAAATATTACTCTATAAATTAAAAAATGATTCAAGTACCTTTTGTCTTGTGCCGGCGAGGTGTATATATCGTTATCGAGCCCGAGCACTGGGTCTGCAACGGGGTCCATCACTTCCTCCTTGACGCGGATTGCATCGTCCGGTAGCTCGGGGTATCCGTATGTCTCCTGGAAGGGTTTTACATCCGGTGGGCTCACTGAGCGCTTCGCGAGCCTGCAAATCGGCAGATGGCTGCGAAGAATGCCCTCCAGTTGGTTCCTATCCTCGTTCAGCTTTCGAATCTCATCTTCGAGGGACTGCTTTTTCCTTTCGAGCATATCAGTTTCTTCCTGGAGTTCGTTTGTGTGATCCAGCCTGCGTTTACGGCAGCGGGCGGCGGCCATTTTGTTGCGTTCCCTGCGGATTTTTCGACGCTCCTCTTCCTCGGGGGAGAGGTCCTGGGGGGCCTTAGTGGGTCTCCTGCCGCCCATGTTGCGGCGTTTGGGCGCTGGTAGGCCAGGGCTACTGCTGCTATCACCACTGGAGAGCGGGCCCGGCGACACGTGCAGCGCCGTCGTCGGGCCCGAGTCGCAGTAGCCCCCTACAGGATTCAGGATGCCTGGAACGGGAAAAGCAGTTTATGAACAGTCACGTAGATATATATGGGGTATGATCATTCAATACTGATATTCTCTCTGACGCAATACTAAATATCAATCACTTTCATGATATCCAAATATTGACAACGTAATCAAATGTAAAAAAATATCAGTGTTAACGAGGTGTTTATGAAATATATTAACGCATGTGAACAGTCCAAAATGGTTGCCAAGATGGTCTGAAATTTAAAAAAAAATAAGGACTACGCAAAAAAGCTCACCGTAACTGTTGGCGTGCGTGACGGAGGGTGGCACGAACCCCGCGTGGTTGCTCTGTTCCCCACGACAATTACTCAACTCGATGTATGTTTGTTCGAAATTGCGCAACTGAGTGGGCGTGATGGTCGCCGTCGTGCGGGTTGGGACCCCCGACTGGAGGCCCTCTAGGTTTGCCAACTGAAAAAAGAGAGAAAAAAAGTTTTAATGTCAAATTTAGGACCTTTATTAAAACATACCGGCATTCATGTGGGACACACATTCCAGTCACAATCTGATGATATGTGGAGGAAGCCGTTTATTTACATAGATACCCTCTTAATGCATTATTAGCAGCAGTAATGTACGGATTTCCTGCTTCCACCTTCACCAGCAGATTATCGGTGACTCCTTTGGTGCTACAGACCGCGATAACCGGTCTTACCGCCACCGACCACTTACTATGTGTGACCAATCTGCTGATATGTAGGGCTATATAAAAAAAAACACTCAATTCGGAACAATTAAAAATGGCGTAACATAATTGAACGAGACGTGTTGTTAAATTCACAACAAAATAACTGTAAATACTACGAAGTATAAAAAATGTTCTCAAGTAGTCAATTGTAGAACCAAATATATAATACGGAACTGTCTATAAGTTCCGTATTATATTATTACCTCATTTGAGGCAATAAATTCAAGATTTTCTATAAATACAACGAGATGATATCATCACGCGGTTGCATAATGCCAAAGAAACAGTTCATTGCATTGCAATACGAGTGCCTGCGAGGTAAATACACCAATGGCCTATTAGAATGCCCTCCTTTTTGACTATGCCATTATTATTATCTGTCGTATAACAAAATATTTCATACACATGCGAAATCATTGTGTAATATCGTAACCAATATGTCGTACGGTTGCATCTCTTCCACATTCCGATCGGTTTTTATCAGCAAAACATTTGCACGCGAGCGAAAACAATAACATCAAAAGATAAAACAAAATAGTTTCATATTATACACTACACAAACTTAGCAAGCAAATTGAAAATATAACATAATTTACATGCACCGATAATTGTTAATTTGGTAAACAGAAAAGTTTATTTTTAAATTTATGTGGGATACAATAAGTCTTGGTTAAGTTAGTTAAGTTGCACTACTTAAAAAAACCACATATGGAACAATACTCATAAAACATAATTAAATATGCGGGCGACGAAACCGTATATACTATTTTAATTTTTCTCTGCTGTAGGTTTTGTTGAATTCTTAATGCAATAAATGCTCAGTGGCTTCGTTCTAGTTTCCGGAAGAGTATTTACAATAAGGTTAAGTTTAGTTCAAATCAAATAAGATTTTTAAAGTGAGATCTATCGTTCTTAGCTGAAGTTGTCGATCGTAGTCTCGTCTATCGAAGTACTATAATATGTAAAATAGTGTATGTACTACTGTTACATGTATAGTGACACGATTTGCTAGATTTGAGTTGAAAATCCAGGAATAATCGAACTTGATTTGGACAAAGCTGATTTAACTACAATCTTCATCAAAGCATGGAAGCAAATAATCAGGCGTTGTCTCGATTAGTATTTACATACATTTGTGACTGATCAAAGCCTCAATAATACATAACAAAATTATAAAAATATTTAAAACCTGTAAAATAAATAATAACCATGTTTTGGGTGTCAATTGTGTCAGAATTGCGTTTGAATTGGTTGATGGTAAGTTTCATAAAAGACATGGTCGATAGTGACCGCCTTTTTGAAAACCTATTACCGGGTTTGAACGCTGGTCGCGGCAGACATAGTTCTAGATTTGTTGTGTGTGTCAATTCATGCAAACCGAGACATGGTTATCCTCTCATAGTGCGGGGGTGTGGGTATGTAAGCGTTTATTTATTCAACCATTCGTCATGCAGGCTGTCTAATCTTATTCAATGCTCACCACAACGCACAACTCTTTAGCCTGTTTACTCAATTATTCATTATAAATCTTATCTTAAGCCAGTAATTACCAAGTTAAGTGTTTTTTTTTTTCATAAGTACCTACACATGCCCTTGCATTAACGCTTATCTCGATTACTTCCTCACCCACCGTACCTGCCCTAAGATTGTCTAGGCAAAATACCTTATTATTAAAGCAACAATAATTTAAACTAATATTAAATTTGAAGCAATCCGCGACAGATCTTTATGGATCTTTTACAACGAACTGTGAATACTAATCAACCGGGGTACATATTTGCTACGTGGCATCAAATATAGCCGGTACCATTTCTATCCGTTGCAAAACGTATACAGCTATCTTTATCAATCAACTCAATGCCAACGTAACCATTACTACCTGTTCGTTCTGATAATATAGGATACATTAAAGCTTTAAAAGCTACCCATAAATCTCTCACGTGGGCATTTAAATAAGAAAAATAAACAACACTCGCCAACTCTCATCGCTCTCAATCTAACTATGGGTAATGTTAACGTAGCTGTGTACAAGTGTGCCTAAAACTCGGTGCAAATAACGTTTCAGCTTTAAATAGGACAACTGCACCCTTGATATACAATACAAACATTTTGTTTCTTAAGTGTCCAAGTACCGAGACCCTGGTCTACAATGAGAGGGTTTAAGATCTTAATGATTCACGTCGACAAGGCTGGATAAATACAACTAACATAGATTTGAAAACAAACCAAATAATGAAACAATGAAAATCTCTCAGTTATTGTGTTGTTTTCTCACGATGTTTTCCTTTATCAAAGTTTCAGATTTTAAAAGTTCACGCAGAATTCGAACTCGGTTTCCCCTAGCGATAATCGTATTTTAAACCAATAAGCTATCACTGCTACTGAACTATCATCGGTGTTCAACTCCAGCAAAGAGTTCACACGTGTCATCATCACAATGTATCTATCTACACTACTAAACCGGGCGAGAGTCTCCTCGCAGAATTGACGTATGTAAAGCTAAAGTGCACCACGCTGGACAAATGTAGTAGGTTATTAACAGTTACATACAATTGAGAACATTATGGACCACAAATTGAGTACGTATCCTGAAGTTGTTTTCCTTCACCGAAAGAGACTAACTCTGGCAGACCTCACATGATTGACACTTATAAATTTTTAATTGAAATTGATCATCGGCTAGTTGAGTGCCGAAGAATTTAATTTAATTTTCGGTAATATATTGGTAGACGATAGGTTATAAACACGAGTTATAATCAACCTTTATACTACAGAGTAGGTAATAACGCCTACGATATGAATTGCACTAAAGGCAAATTTAGCATAGAAGTTCATTCACTGATCTGTTCTTGCTATTACTGACACAGATAATAAGCAGTATTTCTAAGATTTAGATCGTCACTGCACGTCCCGAGTGCGCCAATTAGTGTAGAAGACGGACCGGGCTCGATCGTGGCACTCGGGACACTGCTAGAGCTGTACCTGCTGGCACCACAGCTCGGTGGCGAGGATGTTGGCGAACTCCAACGGATCGATGTTCTGCATCTCGACGGTTCTCGTTCAACCACGTTTATAATTAGACGCTTACTCTATTGTATTGCGCTTTTTGCGACGCGACACCTTCGTGCGGTTCGATTTTATTAGTCGATTTGTTCGTTGTAAACCGCCCTCGCAGGGTGTGAGAATCGATCCGGTGCGATCAACAGGTTAAGTCGGTCGGTACTGTCGGTAGTGGGGTGTAACGGTTAGGGGCAGATCGGTATCGTTTCTCGCGATATATCGCTTCGAATGTCGTGCGCGGGAGTGCGGGTCGTTCGTTCGTTGCGCGCGCGCACGTGCGGCGTCGGCCGCGGCGGATCGCGCGCTACTGCCGGCCGCCGCACCGCCCTCGTTCCTCCGAAATCATCGCCCACGACCGACGTCGAATCATATATTTATAGAACACTCCTCTAACTCCGGAAATATTTCGCATCATTTCGCATCACACGCTGTGGCGGCTAGTTATCCGAGGTAACTGCCACGAGCCGGCATACGATGCAACGGTTCTCTTATCGTTCACAATCTATCGTAAACGTTTCGAACGTTTGAAGAAGTCATGCGTCGTGCGACCCCGTACATTTTTCATCGGAAAAGATTATCTCAGTAGGCGTGTGACCCACTTTCAATTTTCAGTGGGCCACTATAAACGTGATTTCGATATAGGAATCAAGGAGCAAAATATTATCTTGAATGTTCGTTTGTCAGATGTCAGTGGTGAGCTGTGGGCAGGAGGCTCGGCCGCCTCAGCACAAGGACGCATCGCGGTAGCCGTGGGCGCGCCGTTCTACCGATTATAGCCTTATTTGGACACGTACAACTTAAAATTCTTTATATAGGCACATTATGGTCGATAAAATCACTAGTATGTGATGTGAAAAACTACATAATACAGAAGAATATTTTAATAACAACCGTTAAGTCATCATCATAACGTCGAAAACTACCGTATTAAACCCTGTCGTAGTCGTTCTTCAGTACAATTGTACGAACAATCTCAAACGATTACACATGGTTAAAGACAATATTTTTTATTCATTTAATTAACAAATCGCAAACGAAAAACTGTAACGCCGGTTTAAATTCATTTTTGTACTTACTTCAGTTCTTGTACTTTTCGATAATTGTAATTGTAAAAAGTTAATAGTTGTTTTTGTGTTAATTCCTTGTGAAACGATTTATGTCGCAAAATGCAGGCAGCACAACAAATCCGTCATCATTATTAGCGATAATTGTAGGCATATTATCAACATTGGGGCCTCGTGGCCGCTCATGGCAGGAGACAAAGCAGACGGATGGTCCGGAAGGCGCGCAGCCCGGTCAATTACCACAATTGCTTTAATGAAATTCGGCTTAGTCCCACTGCGGTTATCCAGTTTATGACGATTTCTTTTGTACTTGGTGAAAACAATTTTATATTTCAATTTTAGACTGATACCTCTGACGTGTTATAACATTATATATTTTAATAACAAATTAAATAATTCGAATTTCAAATCAGGAGACCTAGTCCATAATATTAGTCCATAGTCCATAATAGTATTGTTGGTATATCAGCAGCTCGCTTCTATTTTAGTTCTGTTTTTCAATTTTTTCTTCTAGTTTTACTGATTTCAATATAGATTAATATTGATTTTTGCGGACTCATTTCTATAATAAATAATTCGATATGAATTTCTAATGTAAATTATTTCTGTTAATTGAAATAAACTCTTTCAAAATAAATCAATATAAATACGTTACAGGTTTATTTGTAATACCAAAATGAGTTTAAGTAATAAATATTTATTAAATTTTCAGTCGACTAAAGAAACATTCTCAGGCCTGCTTGCATAGAAATCTATTCAAAACCAAGTTCACCCAAACTTACGAAACGAAACAGAGTAACTATGACATGAACTTATTATAGACATAGAGCACTTAACGAAACGGTCATGTGTATTAAAATGATGGCTACATCTCGCCGCTCGGCGAACCGGCGCTCTCGCACGATAATTGGTCACGGTGCTTACCTAGCAATTAAATAAACCCTATTTATTCGCTGCATTCCAACAGATCATCGTAAAAACCGCTATATATTTTATCCAACTCTCCAAATAAAATGGTACCGGAAAGTACTAAACGGAAGTAAAATTTATAATCTCATTTAACATAGGTACATCCGGTGTAAATCTCTCTCTTGTCATAAGATATTAAGACGTGCAGACCTCAAAGTATTTTAGACCTCCAATCGGGTTGTACGAGTGGACTTAATGACAAGTTTTATTTTCAAAAATTCTACCATTATAACAGATTTTTCATCAAGTAAATAAACTAGCACCAACGATATTCCCACTGTGCTAAAACATGGTGACCTCGAGAAACGGATTTACCGCTTCCTTCTAGGTCGGCAACGCATTGGTGACGCTCCTGGTGTTGTTAACGCCTACGTGCGACGGTTATTATTTACCTTCAGATGACTTATCTGCTCTTTTGTCCTCTTATCACATAAAAAAACAATTTTTTGCAGATTGTAAGAATCATTTTTGAGGATATAAGGTTACGAGATCAAAATTATATTTGACTTTTTTGGGAAATCGCTGCAATGTTAGTGTAATTATTATTGTTTTTTTTTAATGTAGAATAATTACAACAGATAATCGAACTCACAGAATGGTACTCGCGTTCACATAGTGCACATGATGTATAATTATCCGATATATATCGAGTGAATATTCATTATCGAATGTAGGATATTTATAATAAATCTTATTATTAAAGATTGCTGGAAAAAAAAGTCTTGTCTCTCAATCTTAGTAAAATAATTTTCTTTCACAATGTCGTAAAGACAATAGCGCTGTTCTTCGGTTCGCGAAGCAGTGTTATCTCTATAAGTAGTAGTGACGTGCCGACATTGAGGTGTAACAGAACTACTCAATACAACCTCGAAGGGCCAATCGTTGAAGCTTTTAATATTAAAACACTTGTGATCGATTCCAAAAATCAAAGTTACAGAACTCAATTTTTTTAGCAAACAATAAAAACAGGATAGGCTCAGAAATTTATTTTACGGAATCATAAATTTCGAAGAACTTCTCACAAAGTAATCGATTAAATTAAAAAAAATTGAGGCGCGGTCGGCAACTGAATGGGCGACGACTAATGTCAAAATTTGAGTTTGTTATCGTTGAGAACATTCGTTAAGTCATATCAGAGCAATTCTGTCTGTCTGTATAAGGTTGAAGATAATACATACACTTCCATCAAATTACTTTTACACGAATTTAACTTTCATTTCACCTTAGACTCAGTAATTACATAAAGAATTTCATTATAAGCTACTATAATTTATATGTATTTATTTATGTCATCTATATATAACACACACTTTTAACAACTGTGCAATTTAATATAAATATCTATGTCATTAACAATATCACGCTTATCTCTGACGTCATAACAAGCAAAATATATTTATTTCGTGTTATCAAATGACGTTAGCGACGTAGAAGTGGAATAGCTACGAAATAATCTCTCACGGATTATCTCTGGTATTTAATATTTTTAAACCTATTTCTTCACGTTATACATAATTTTAGACGATTTCTCATTTCAATAATAAACATTCGACACGAATGTATACAAATAAGACAACACAAATAACAAGACTGGAGAAATAATTCATCCGTCATATGTTTGCTTAGCCGACTAAAATTAGAGACATTTTGCTAAATACGCTGGGTACTATTGACAGAATACATTTTTATTAACATGTTTTAATCAATGCTGATAAAGGAGCAGACGGGCCACCTTATGACAAGGAGTCGCCGTCCAAGAAAATCTATTACAACACCTAAGATATCACAAAGGAAGCGGAAACTCGCTTATTAATAATAGCTCGTCGACACTGCAACCACACACATGAAAGAATTTCATAGTTGATTTTGGAAAGATAGTGGCAGCCAGCCGAGTAGGTAAAGAATCCTTGCAACATTTCCGAGTAACACCAGAATTAAAATGTGAATTAAATCGCAGCGTCTTCCAAGAAGACGGACCGCTCAACGCAAACCGAAGTTCACTTGTATTTAAAGATTGTTACAGACCCTAACAGGGCAATAGTCAATTAATTTCAATAAATATTAAAATTAACAAAATTACCTACGATAAAATTCTTTAATGCACATCAATATATTATTTTAACACTTACACAAGAAATATAATTGAATGTTCGCAAATATGCAATAGCTCTTATCAAAGTTATTACTCAAACAGCGATCTCTACGAGAATGAAAACAGTGTTAAATCACTCGGTATTTTACACAATGCTGGTAGCGGTGGGATATTTCATAACACTCGGTAATTTACAGAACATGAAATATTATATGTAATGGACAAGACACACAATTTTAATATAAAACTCTAAATATCAACTATATAAAATAGATAGCGCGTGACAATGGTAGTATATTATATCACTGGATGTTAATTAAATACAACAGCGTGAAATGACCTAGTGAATTTTATATGATGGCAGCGGTGGGATTTTTTTAGAAAATAAGATTAAATTTACAAAAATATAACAGTAAAGATATGTCATTCGATTAACAAAACAACCACTATTAAATTTAAATACCAAAAATATCAATTTTCGCGCATCGTCTCGGTTAACTTGGTCTACTACCTGATATTTTTTATAACATTGCATACCTACCATTAATAATGTCTCGAAACAGTAGGTATGTACTTGGGCCGCGGTTACCTACATTACCGGCTGAGTGAGGAAGTACGCACGAGGGTCACAGTCGTAGATAACGTGGCTGAGATAAACAAATCAGATTGCCTTGTAGGCTGTACTGTAGCTGGACCACTTCGTACTGGCTGTCAGCGTACCTTAAGAAATAAAGTGTCTGAGTCTAGACTTGCATGCAATTATCATAGAACAATATATCTATATATATTGACCCATTCGTGGAAACGTTTATAATTTTTTTTTTTAGATTTGTAATAAAATTAAATAAACAAATTTATATAACAAAATGAACAAAACTAAACAATTCTTTGTTATAAGTATTAAAAATAATAAAAATACGTTAATAAAATATGAACAACTCAGAAGTTTAAGTAAAACATACATATATAATAAGATGTATTGAGAAAGAGATCTGAACTATTTGTAGTTCAGATGTGGAGCCTAAATTTTTTTGAGACTTATTTGTATTTGTTATATATATATTATGCTATGTATGTATTACAGAGGCTTCAAGATGATTTGGATTTGTCTTTTCCGTAAAATTCATCACATAACTTGAAAATTGAAATTGTCTTCTCTGATTATAATGAGTTTAATAATAGATTTCAATAAGTTTAAAGTATACAAGTGAGCAAAGTCTTTCAGGCAAGCTGGAATTTTATAAATTTAACAATAAAATAAAATAAAAAGCGAATTCAAACTACTAGACTTAAGATGGGGTAGATTGTTTGGAGATTGCGGTTTAATAGAAATGAGTTAGAATAAAAAAAAGGTTAAAATACAAACGAGAAAATATTTGCGAACTACCCGATATAGACCACCCATAGACAAGCCATAAATACTGCACAGACAATTCGACTCACATAAAACCTTTTATACTTGTAACCAGAATAATGCTAAGTTAAATAATTAAATATGGACGAATATTTAAAAAGTGAATTCTTGTAATACTGCAAACTTTTGCTGTTAACGTTTGACTTGAAGAAATCTCTCTTTAGGCGTAAGAGTACCAATTGTTTCGTTGTGTTTTATATCTTTATACAGTGTAAATCATATTTGAGTATTTATATTTATTTATTCTGATAAGATTTGAAGTCAAAGTGTAGCGAAGGCCCGAGTTTGATTGTAAACAACATTTCAAAAATTACTTTTGGTGTGTGATTTTGTGAATATATTAATGTTAATCATGAAACTCAATACAAAATTTTAAGTAATTATTTCCGGGGATTTCGTTTTTTTTCATGATAGATAACAATTTAACCAAAAATAATTACTTAGACACTTATATTGAATTTTTACGAATAATATTCAGTAAATGTTACTAAATTGATAATATCTGAGCTAAGATTTGCAATAAAATTGAATTTCGCGTACTATATTAAAGGAATCGTCTTAATATGCAAACCCAAGACAACGTGGTTATAATCTATTATTCCACATATCTCTTTGCGTGTGTATCAACGTACTTGTATCTGTATACGCACACAAGCAACCACCGAAAGCATATCATCGATAAGGCTGCCCATTATCCGCACGTGTGCTGCCCACATACGTTATCTCGTATTGTGAAGCAGCCGGACAATTTACTTTCTATGTTTCAATACAGGTCATTCAAAATTGCCTTACAACGCAGCACGGTAGTTCTCTAATCTCACAAATCAAACTAAAACTGATTCGGTGGGCGGTGACACTGCATATTATAATATTAAAAATAAACTAAGTTTAAAAATAAATTAAATTTTAACGTAATTATGACTTAATCGTAATCAGTGTTAATTACTGTGTCAAAATCACAAGGTCTATCAAGTATTTATATAAAAAAAAATTAACGTGTCTGTAGTTATCGTACAAACTTATTGACGACTTGACCGCTTGATTTTATAATCACCCTTTTTTTTAAAACGCTGCTTTTTTACAGCTTTGATTCTGTTAAATGTGTGTGTGTTAGGTATAAGAGGCGTAGTCCACTTATTAACAAATGCTTAGTTTGAAAATGTGCGACAATTAAATATAATGCTTTTGTAATAATAAGATACCAAATTTAACAACCTAACGGCAATATGGAATCCGTTCGCGTACGTTTCCACTTTGAAGTGTCATGTTTTCCGAACGTAGCGCCCTTCGCGACTTCAATTTTATTTAGCTCCATATCGAGAGCATCGCGTCGCGGCGGCGGCTTTCCGGGAACGCATCGGCACGATAGCGTGCGGCGTTATCTCCGTAACATACATATTATATTTACACATTATGATGCTACTGAAATATATTATATAAATATGTACAATAATGTATTTTAACTCATAATATTGTAATCTATATTAATATTCTAAAGCGAGAGAAAAAATTTTTTTTTACCCATAAAAGATTCAATATTCTGGATGGAAATAGGCTATATTGTATAAAACAAATTCTCCGTATCTATGTCTAAATGCGATAATTAAAATAACTACGGCACGATGTTTACTAACAGACAAACTCGTTTATGAGACTGGTTTAAGTATATGACATTAGATAAAAATTATTCAATGCCTGATAAAAATGAAGGTTTCTATTTGTGACCGTAAAAATCAACTTTCCCGAAGCGAAATGAGGTGGGGTTATTATATATTTAAACACACGCAGGTATTAATGTAATTGATAGTATAGAATTTTTATTTAGGTCTTATATACTTACATCAAATACACGACACGAATTTGTATGTTTCAAAATATTTGAAAATTTTGTTTACTCATACCTACTTGTGAACTCTACATTCCCGAATCTTACAGATTAAAATAATTGATTCCGTACTGAGACCACAATTACGTTAATTTATTTAAATGGAGCGGAATACAATTAATATGATATTAACAGAAGGCTTAACGGCTTACTCACATCGTTGTTTAGTTATGTATGTATTCAGACTAAAATCTATTATTGTTACGATATTGTTAAATTGTCCAAAATGTTTGCCTATAAATTGGTCTCATTAATCAGATGTCATTTTGATCTGTCAGTTTCAAAAGGATTCATTCAGACTTGCGAGTAGAATCCCTGTGCGAATAGTAAGGGTATTATTATACAAAGGAAGAGGGTATTAGTACACTAAGGTTTATAACTACTATGATTTTAAACTTATATCATCGCGGACATTATACATTGTAAGTGTAATTTGTACTAACGATTTTGTTTTTCCCGATATTCCAACTCAAATTATCAATATAATTGGGTCGAAATATCGATAAATACTCAATAACCGTGAGTACTCATTACAGTTAAAAGATAGCTTTGAGAACTAACTGGATAACAGCCCCGTCTGTCCGTTATCCAACGAGCATTATTTCAGTGAGTTCATAGTGCTGTAATTTCGCCATGCCACAAGTTATCTTGAGACAAAGCAGGTAATCACTCGCCGGCCGCGGCCGGTCCGTCATCATTGAGTACTATGCGCACGTGTTCACCGCGTGATCGACAGGTGAGGCCACGCCCACTCTGATCGTGCACGTACGCCTCTTTTGGATTTATTTGGATCTTATTAATTCAATCAGTTTTCATGTTACCGGGGTATGTTTGATGTCGATTCCAGGTATTATTGTCTCAGGTGTGAAAGCAACCGAGAAATGTTGTAACGGGCAAGTTTAGATATTATATAAAACCTAAACTAATAGTAACAACATGGGAGCATACAAACAAAAATAACTATCTATATTGCATACACAATCATTTGCTTTAAACGTCATACTATAAATAGATATTATTTTGTGTGTCCAACTTGTTATTTGAATTAACACTAAGTTTAATAATAAATCAATTTTTTAAAATAACTCAAAATATACATGTTTTTTTATTTCAGTAGATTATAGAAGTTAAATGATATAGTAAAGTGAATTTTTCGGAAACATATGTATATATTTAAATATCAATAAATAACTATCCTATTTAACCAAATTGCAAAAAAAATACGGAGAGATCTGTAAAAACATGATGAAAGCTATTTGAATTTCGTGAAATAGGTATACGCAACGCAAAAGTTGTACCTATTTTTGATGATAAAAATTCAATGATATACATCAGTAGAAAATACATCAATTGATATTTTACACGATATTCTCCGATATTCTCTGATATTTATCACGATACAGGTACACTGAGTGCTTTGTACAGATTTTAACTACTTTTGAAATACAAACGCTCATAAGGAAAAGGATAATGCTCTAGTGAAACATTAAAAGTTTTTTTTGTCTTAAGCAAACACATAGACTGAGGTGTGAATAACCCGTACCAAGAAGTAAACGATGGTATCGGCAACTTAGACTATAGAGAACGTACTCTTAACATCAAAACTAGCGTGAAACATCTCCCAGAGGTTATGGTTGCAGGAAAATCTTCATCAGAAAATGTACCGTGATATCTGCAGTGTAAAGATGTATTCAGATTGAAGGCAAATTATCCATAGCACGACGGGTACGATAGGATGTAAAGTTGTAATGGTCATCAAAATGTAGAGCCGTGTAGGGTTATCAGATCGAAATAATAAACTATCTGAACAATTTTATAAAATGGCCGGAGGAATAATTATTACAAATATAATGTTACTATTTATTATTTAATCAAGAATCAATCTAAAAAGATGTTGTTTGCATATTTATTATCTATTTACTAATTACTTTACCACACGTATTTTAACCGAAGTCAACACCTGGCTCCGTTCGATAGTGACACGAGGTTTTGTACTTTGACTGAAGTTTGGACATCATTATGAATGTCAGGAGGATCCAGACGTATCTTGACCACATGACAACCCTACGTGTACTACGCCCGCAGCCTTCGTAACTGGCCGGCTCTAGGAGCTCATTAACGCAGCGCTAATTGCTCATACTAATAGCATTGCTCGGGTTGTCGGCTCAGAGAATTCCTTGAACTCATTCTAAATAAACAGAAAACATTATCTTATGTTTCTTTTAAGCTCCCAAATATTTCAAAACTCTTGACGTAATTGGTGTGAGAGATGTGTTTTTTTTATTTTGTTATAGTACTTTACAATTAAATTAGCAGAGTTGTTTAGAAAAGAATCATGATGAAGATCCAAGCTTCCTTTTAATTCCTTGAAAGGCGTTGGCTAACAAATTTTAATGTATCTATTCTATTACATTTATTATTCTGACTTACTCGTATATAAAATTGTGTACATGTGTCAAGTACAACGTACACCTTGCAATTAGATTTATAATTTAATTAAAATATCAACAAATAAATGCCGACTGCTAAGCCGTCAGTAGCAACAGCGGGAGAAGATCAGTATGCGTAATTGGTCGCACCGTTCTAACATTAAAATGTGCAGAGTATGGAAGCATAAAAGGAACAAACTACACATGCAACCGATGTACGGCGCCGTCGCGACATTGACCGCCACCAAGCGAATAATAAAATAAATCGAAGCCTGGCAACGCGCCAGCGCTGCCATCCCTCGCCTTCACATTCATTGCACGCCAAGCGCAGACTCAAACCATTGCCGTTCACAAACCCGCTGTAGAAAGTGAACTCTGATAAACAACGGCAATGTATAACCGTCGAGACTTATATACACCGAGTACGCTGATCGATGCAGTTCCCTTTCATATTGCACCCTACACGTTCCCCTCGCACGCTAAGGCTTAGCACAATGGAAAACATTGATGCAGAAGGCAAATAAATTTTAATGACTCCAGAATTTAAATAACGTTTGCCGCTGGCGTTTGTCACTTGCGTGTGCCTTATTTACATTTACGTAGAATCCGGAACGAGTGTCGTGAAACTCCTGAATCGCCCGAAACGACCTTCGCGACCTTTCTCGGAAAACCCTCGTGACTCACTGCACGCTCTCTATCGCGGGTCACAACTACTCGCGTATTTCATTCGGCGGCTTGATTAAAAAAATCGACTATGCGGTGCGCCGCTGATGATTCATGCGGTCTATGAATCAGCGTACGGTGACATAGTGAAATTTTCACGCAAGGAAATCGTTGCCAACATATCAATAGATTTGTTATGCGTAAACGTCGGATGAAGTAAGCATACACAACACCGAAGCAGGGCCGACAATAGTAATACTACAATGAAGGTTAAGAACTAGGAAGTTGAAAAGAAAACAGGAAAAACTAAAAAAAAATTGCGGAAAACCCCGAGACGCTCGCCTGGGCCATTGACATTTCTGGTATCCTCGTGCACAAAGCGATAGAACCGAGTACAATTAAGTACTAAGATAAGGTTATCTAAAACCGCACGGAGCGGCTCCGAGAGTACCGGATATCGTCCGGAAATGGCGAGCATTCCTCGCGGCGCCGCGGCTGCCAAACCGCACGATTCGCCGAAAAAAAAAACAAATTATATCGTTCAGTCATTGCAATGAATAACAAAGTGGGTCGCCTGTGAACTGCGGACCCAAAACGTTCTGTGCCTAGATTTACAAAACTGTCGAAATCGAAAGCAACTTACGATCTGGGTATACCTTTATACGAATTGTTGTTTTTGCAATGAATACTGAGAAACAAATCGATTAAAGTGGCGAATCGTAAATTATTCGGTTCGGTAAATTTTGCCGAGATTTAATGCAAATCGTAAAAGGGTGTAGCAGGTTATCTGATTCTGAGAAGTGTTTTAAATCGGCATATTGTTAGGTCGCGATAACAGCCCAGCTGCGCGCGCACGGCAGAACAAAGAAGTATAATCCTAACGCGTTAAATGACTATGCAAATAGCATTGTCGTGATAATGGCTGAACCGCTTCTTCTCGTGGCGTCATTAAACGGCGTAAGTATGTGCATTATCTCGAGGTAATTAATTACATGTTATGTTGCAATTTTTAACCGCGTTCTGTAAACAGTGCTAATAGAGTAATAGTTACTTGACCGTGATCTGTGTATAGTTGTGTTTATTCGTGCTTGGTTCGGCGACAGTAAAATTTAACATATTCATAACAATAATTCCTTTGTACTGCAGGTTATCTTTAACAAGAATTGGTATTTAATTGGTATTTAACAAGAATTATATACCAATCTTAGTTTAGTCCGTGTTTTGTATAGCTAGATTCGTTTACTTTGTTCATCTAAAGCTGACCTTAAGTTCAAAGACAGTGGAGAAGCGAATCCCACGCACATGTTTGTTACTTGTTTTATTTAATTTTTTAATTGCGTCGCCCACATAAGCTCCGAGTGGGAGCCACCTTCGTGTCAATTCGGATGATTTCGGTCGACTTCGAGTTCACCTCGCGACGTCTTTGAACTCAATCTTTGCGAACCGTAATATAAAAAGTAAGCAAAGATATAATTTAGTCACAACTCGTTTGTCTAATGCAACAACTCGTATGCATTAGACAAACGTTAAGCAGTTAAGCAGTGGTACTTATGTCATAGATTTTTTTTGTAATTACCCAGTAATAACAAATAGTTGTAAACCTTATGTTTATTACTTATGGAAGATCTTGGGACAAACCTAACATTCATTCAGTTATGTTATTAGTTCATCAGGTACTCGGCGTTATGTTCGTTTCGTTGTTTATTTGAAACTACACACTTCAAGATTCAATTCGTAAAAAATATTATGGGCGCCTGTGTGTGACGATGGTCGCGATGTCCTCGCGGTAGTTGTGCATTGATCGACCAGTCTTCAAACTCTGAATATATTGCCGCGGCAACTTCCCGATATCGTAACCTAATTGTAAATATATTTAAGCATCATTTTATCCTCACATACCTATGTATAAACGTAACAATAGATAAAGAATCAATATTGCGCATTAACGAACAAAAACATCAAGCGACGCTGCCTCAAATGCGTATTATTTCCGTAACAAAGATATTATGTCGAAGTAAAACATGTCGCAGCAGACGCTATGTTTGTTATCAAAACTTAACGTAAACTTATTTCCAATAACTTCGACTTGAAAGAAGCGGTACGTAATCCTGAGTCATCCTGCATTACAATGACCGAATAAGGTAGGTAGGCAGTATTAGTATAAAAATCACATGAAAAGGGGAAACGACTAAACAACTTACATTATAATTACGACAACGAACGAATACGCTTATTAACGACAAAAAAGTTTGCCGGTTTAACTTCACATTGCGCGTTTTCAGAATCGATTGACACGACCACTGCCAGGCATTGGTTGTTTTTAAAGTCTTGTCTTGTTAAATATAATACCGACATAATTCGAAACAGTTATAGAAGGCGACGTACAGACGGATAGACAGACAAAGCTATTGTCTCACCGCACGCTGTGTTTGGCGGCACTTATGCTAATTTCTTTTGAAGAACGCCACGGCCTTCCTTTGCGGGATAACATTTAATTTATTACCGGTAATATTTTTAAAACGAAACAATCGCAGGGACATAGTTAAGGTTTTGAGTTATTGAAATGTTGATAGCGTAAGCCTTTTTGTGGCAAGGTTTCTACGCGACGTCATAATTGTTAAACTGGTCAACCAGATAATCTAGATTAGTGCCTTTAGATCTCAATTAGTAGTGGAATAAAATCCAAGGCTATACTAAAAAAGATTAAATCTCACTGCTACAACTCAATCTCAAAAAGTACAATCAACGTTAAACCTCTACTAAAGGTGATATTTAATACACCTATCACAGCACACAATGTGTTCGAAGTTTTAAAGGTTGTTGAAATTTGATAACGGAAAACTGGAAGTGAATAGTGAATTAAGCAATGTAACCGCTTTCATCGATAGATGCTTAGAAATTGTTAGAGAATGTTTTTAGAAAAAGGCACTTGCACCTATAATTTTTACTATTAATCATTTATTCATTCTTAAAATTGCTCTTACAAAAGTTTTAGAATCAAATTATTATTCTTAAACATTTCGTTGTGAAAGCCTAGGCTAAAAGTGTCAATAGTGACTCCTTAATGTATTTTTTCTTTGTATTACAGTGAAAATCTAAGAATAAGTTTTTCGAATAAGTCGACAGGGACCGTGGGATGGTATGCGCGAGCGCAGTAGAAAGCGTTTCGCCTCGCTATCAGTAATATCGGCGCTTGGCCAGATGCGGAAAGGCCACAGCGGCCGGCCCTGGCACCGCCTAGCACCACTACAGATAACTAAACGCCCATCGTTTACGTCACCGCTCGGAATTAGGTTCCACTCAAGGATAAGTCTAGTTTTTCCTACACGACCAAACATGCCAATTCATCTTGTTTGTCGTCAAAGCGGTACGTTTGTTTCTTTCTTCATTTGCCACCTACCATTTCCTAGACTGAGCTTTCGTCAAACGTGAAGAGCACCACGTCCTTTTAAACATATTTTGCATAATTATATTACCATCATAATTTTACAGTTTTGTTAACATATACAAAATTATAATAATTCCAATTAGTGTTCCTGTCTGATTATAATGTGGGTATAGGCTAAGCAAAAGTGTTTACACATTATTTCACAGTTAAATCTAAGATTAATTAAAATAATCTAAGATTAGATCACGATTTATAGTAAGATTTTAGATGAAGTTTAAATAAATAAAATTAACGCTCACACACACCACGCTTATTTGTGTTGCGGTTGACATGGACATACATAAATGAGACTTCACCACGTACACCCGAGAACAACCATCCAGTGTATTATGTACGTACAGTAACTACAACAAAGTAACCAGAGACTGGTCCCATATGAAAAATCAAGTTATTCGTTAAAAAAATCGAATGGAGCATTGAGCTTATCAGTTCGAGATAGGGGCATCCGAATCAGCGCACCGGCACCACTTTATCGTATTTCCACGAATCGCTCGAACACTTGCAGCTATCGCCACATTTCACAACCCGTTTACAAGGAAACCTTCATGCATGGTCGATATCTTTCAGGTGAATATCATCGCGAGGACTCGATAGGTACTGATCCTAAGTATGACCCCAATTTTGGTGTTGGAATGAAACGTTCAAGACCAGTACGAGACTCGTGGTTAGTCCATCAGCAGCTGGTTTTATGTGACTACTTTAAGTACATTTAAATGCTCGGCAAACATATTGCAAGCTAAAGCAGGAAGCAGGGATATACATATATACGATTTTGATTTCACAAGAATTGTTTGAAATGCCTGTTTTAGTGTATGCGTGTGTCGTGTCACTCACGATTTTTTAATTGGCAAAAGTTCTCATAATCTAATCTTTCAAAGATCACCTAATTAACTTAAAATAACAATTTCTTTAATTACCCAATATGACAAATGGTACAATTGCCCATTAATTACATCGTAGTTGATATTTAATTATGCTAAGAGTGTTCTACTTTAAGTAATTTATAACAACTTTATTTCGAACAGGGAGAGAGGGCGGGAACACGTCGTTTATTTAACAATATTTGTTAACCCGAATTTATTTTTAACAAATGAAATAATTAATGGATCAATATTCAATTTAATTGTTACATCGCTTAAGTACAATTTAATTTAATGTACAATTAAGCAATACGACGTTATGTAAATAGCTAACATCGACATTGTGTTATGACAACGATTGGAAATCCCTTGCCTTAATTTGAGAAACAATAAATTAAGCCTCTAACATGACGCATACGATTTAAAATCTAATTAAACAGTAAGTAATTTGCTGAACGTTGATCGATAAGTGCCTTAAACGGTGAATGAAACAACTGCATAATCACGAACAAAGAAAATACTACAAGATTACAAACAGTCAAAGCACGCAGTCTTTGTGACGTTCAGTATGTATAAGTAGGTAGGATGTGCATAATAATGTGCGGCCTGAACTGCTTGGCGTCGGTTGCAGCGTGCAATGCGTCCCTTCGGTACTCACAATATCCACAAGTACATAATAATGTTATCAACGTCAATTTGGAGAATTTGGCACTTGCACTGTCAATATAAAATATAAAAATAAATAAACAATTGCTTACATATAAGTATGAATTGCATGCACAATATTTAAAGATTCTATTAACAAATATGTTTCTCTGTCGATATTATATAATTTGATATAGTTTTATATTAGTGAATTTATTCGGAACGATGAGTTTTTCGTTTCGGGACGAATGTTTAAAATGATCTATCTGTTTAAAACGCGATGATGATAAAATATTTATTTTTATTATACATATACATACGTCTGCCACATTACAGTTAATTTATAACAAGAATTATTTTTTATTTCGACATCATGGTAGTGTCTGTATTAACAAGCTCTTTATTACAAGATTATAGAGAAGCATAGAGACTATAACAACAGGTAGAGCCATTGTATGTTTCGCCGTGAAGAAAAATACGACTTATTCTTTTATATACAACAGTTATTGCTGGTTTTCGGTGCGTTCCACTTTGTTGCATAGTCGAGATCAATGGTTTGCGTATTACAAATTAGAATATATTTAAGGATAATATAGTATATTGTAACGTTTAAGCATAGAAAGATAATTATTTGTCCAAGGGACACCCTAGCTAAATAATTACTTCAAATAAGACCGTTCTTTCTAAGGTCGGTCACAGTTCACAGCAGAGTCAAGAACGACACTTGTCCTGATGTATACCACACCTTCATCTTACACAAAAACAGATTTTCCACTGCTTTATTCCTACACTAAAGCGATTAATCACTTGTAAAAGGTATCCCATATAAAAAGGGGGGTCCTTTATAGTGTTAATTAGAGCGAGGTCGTTCACTGTGCTTCAGCAGTAACAGCACCGACCCGCATAAGGTTATATCTTAAATGATTTTAACATTGACTGTATCAATAACGTGATAAATTAATATAAAAAACAATAGCCGTTCAAATCTGTATCAGACTTGTGCGGGCTATGGATTCTATAGTGCAGCTGAACTTATCCAGGAATCCAGAATCAAGATGGTTGGTACACAGTGTTACTTTCCATTTCCAGTGGATATTTAACGAATTCAAATTTTTCGTATAGATTTTGCTGTAAACTTTGTATCAGGACCAAGACTCACTGTTTAATATTCATTTTTCCTATATTTCTGTTGAATTCTGTATACTACAAAATAACAAAATACACTTATAATCCACAATACAGTCCCTGAGTAATGTCATGTCTATAACTTTGACAATTAGATTTTTTTTTATAATGATAACATCCATTTAATATTACAAATGGTAATTAAGTAATTTTAAGGAAGTTTTAGTAATTTTTGGCCAGTATCTAATGAATATTTTGAGGTTAATATTCAGTATATGGAGGACTTGTTGACGTAAACAATAATGTCATTTTAATCATAATTTATATAATTAACCTAAAACTGAATTATAAATCACAAACGAGTCTTATATACAATAATTATTATACTATAGCGCCATCTCTTGGCTACAATGTACTGCCATCATGTGTTCACTGACGGCCTTGTAAAAGGCCAATGTTTCAGCATACATATGACAAGTCTTACATACTACTTGTATATCTCACCATAAAGTCATGGTTTAATTTTACATAAAGCTTTTAGGTTGATTTAGTTAGAGTACATACGAACTTCTATTTTTAAAGCTGATTAAAGGTTATCTATAGCGCATGTTCAGTATAGTAACGGTTTCTAAATTTTTTTAATATATATATCTATCTATATTATTACACAAATAACAGCCAAAACGCAAATGGACAACGAAACTGCCTGGAACTATTATTGACATATCCATATACATACAAGTAAATCTATCTTGCGTGGTTGATACCATCACCTTGACCAGCGACTAGATGACGCCTAGAACTGGCTGTACACAGGCGTGTTTGAAGTGCCACAACCCGGAATTGTAAAATCCTTGCGTTATCTATGTGTACAATGTAAACTGGACGAGTACGCTTGAAAGCCATCGTTTGTGATACGAATGTTCGACGAATATTGTTTACTGGCGATCTTATCAACCAGATAATCGACTTTACCCAAAAGGAATACTGATAAATAGAAAAAAAAAACAAATACTTTGGTGTTTCTTTCACTGTATTACTACATAATCACTATTAAGGAAAATTAACAATGTATATGCATTACACGTGATTGTGTATAAAAAAATGGATTATGATATCAAGATAAACTTGTCTGTGAATCTCTAAATTCAAATAAGAATCTATTTTTACCTATAAATACTCGAAAAATGAGCTGACGGGTCGACTGATGGTGAGTTGTCACCGCCCTTATACAATTTTGTAACACCAAAGCCATCGTCGACGTGTGATGGACCCGTTTATTATATTATAACAACTCATCAAATAAAATATACAAAACTTTAGGATGTGGGTGCATGCAGGATTCGAACCCAGATCTCTTAAGCGGTGGGTCGACTTTTAAGCCACGAACCATTAGAACGAGTATACTGACATAATCGACCCTTTTTAATGTATGTATGTATATTATATTAAAAAAACAGTTATTTTATTACTTTTTCATGTAAGAAACTATGCCCAGCCCTTACGATAATACCTTAACCTTAATACAGTTTATAATTCTTTATTTACGAGTATTCCTTGCTAAGAAATATTAATACCCTCGTACTGTTAATATTTTCGAGCCATTAAAAGAACTCAATTGTATGATGTGGAGAGGAAAGGAGGGAATATTAAATATAGAAATTGCTAGCTAATTAATCAATTAACTACTAAAGTGACGTGTTACTAGTAATTACGTCTTAAAAGAGAACAAATCGACCATCTAGTAAGACGTAACTAAAATATAACTTATCAACATTTTAGTTCATTAGTATTGATGTATTCTTGTACATTTATTAATAGCGTAAAATAGCAGCAGCAGGTACAACAGGCGGGCTTGTCGCTGTTTCAGACAATCTTTGGGAAAATATATAATAAAAAGAGACTAGCATGAAGGGTAATAAATAGAAAGAGGCCAATAAAAGTAAATAATAAAAATAAACACATATATACATAACTTTTATCAGTATTAATGTTATGTACGTAGTTAAAATAACAACGGAAGATAAAATTATAAAAAAGGTTAAATTTAAGAACATTAAAATTTTCACTGCTAATGTATTGAATAATGGTAACTTATGTATTTCTGTTCAAGAGGAAAACGTTGAATCTCATGTTGACCTAGTTGGAAATGTAGTATTTAGCTGTAACGGGCGTCATTTTCATGGATTTGGTGGTGATTGCCCATGATGGGCATTAACGGTAATGTCGTTACTATTGGTGCCCGGGCGATCACAGGCAAGCTTACAACCCACAGTGGGCACAATGGCGATGCAAATAATCGCGATTATGGCAAGGTTGACGTCGGTCGTCGGAGGGTTCGTTCAACTGACCGCGAACGATGACACGGTGCGCGTGCGCAGCGTCGCGGCGTCACATGCGCTCGCCAGCCACTACCACGCGACGAGCCGATGGCAACTGATTACCCAACCCATTAATTCTCCGATGATTGATTACTTTACAAAAATAACACGTTATCGGCCCGCTCCCTAAGACTATCCATCGTTAAACCTTCGTTTGTAAAATTTTTAAAAGCGAAGCATGATGCAACGAGACGTAATGAGGAAAAATATTGCTTTTAACCGAACATTATAATCGACCTTATCCTGAACGAGCGCAAAACGGAGCGTTCGTACATCTTCAACGTTGTATTTACTTAGACATCAACTTACCGAATCCCTTATCTGCAAATTGCAATCCAATAATCGCACTTCACTAAGCAACAAAGAACATCAACCGATGAAAAAACTCAAAAACTTGTCGAAACTTGATACAACAGGCGCGACACGCGTGCGCGCAACGAAAACAATCGGATGACAGATGTCGGTTGGCGTCGGAAAACCCCCTCAAAAACTGTGCGGCGTAGAGGACGCAGCGTGTAAATATTATGCTTCGACTGGACAAAGGTTTTTGTTATCTAAAACCCGGGTCAGCGAGCGTGAATACGAGGCGCGCGGCCAGCGGTAAACCGTGGAGTGAGGCTCGCGCGCCGGCCCCGCCACCGTCTGATAAGCCTGGCGCGACGCCCCCCGGCGACGCCTACGCCCCACTCGGCGCCGCCGGTGCATCGTAAGTCGTAAACACCACCGGCCGCCCCTCGGCACCCGTCGTCCACCGCCGTCGCCGTGGACTAGACGGGCCCCCGCGTCTTATGCACCGCACCTACGCACAATTTCACAACTGCATCGGGCCGACGCACAGCAAAATCGACAACTTTCGACTCCTTAAAAAGACGAGGAAACAGAACGCCGATTGCGAAACTGCGGCGGCACCCCAGATACCGGTGAGAACAATGAGGCGCAAACAAACGCAGAACCTTTTTAGTGTCCTCCTAATTGGGCTGAGGTACGCCGGGCCACAGAAATTCAATATGCAACGCGATCCGTTCGCTACATAAACGGAATAATTGAATTAGTGCGGGTATGTCGAGCACGAACAACCGATATTATTGGCCACCTATGAAGCTACGATGCGTACAAATGTTAAATTCTAAAAAAGGGTATAACCGGAAAATCTATGACAATTTTTAATGATAACACTGATTTTTAGCGTTAATATTTCAGCTGTACCTATCATATACTTAAAACAAAATTTTAATTAACGCAGTAATCAGCGTTGTATGAAACGTAAGGAATATTTCAACCGCAAACATTTTTAATAACTTCCTTAATGGTTCTTGCAGTATCGGCCGTACTAAAATGTAAACTTTTATGACGTAGCCCATAAAAGTAAACGGGTTTAATAGCTCTAAATATAGTTTGGAGAACTTAAGAATTGACTGGAAGCTCTAGTAAACGTGAAGATTTTAATTATGTTAATTAAATTGCGTTTCACCGTTAAAAAGTATAAATTGTCACAGGACAGCAAAAATAATTTCATCTTCCTGTGTGCATTGAGAAGATGAACGAGACTGCCATATAAGAAGCTCTGTGTAGCAAGCTACAAAACTAGTACCAGACGTGTAAGAGAAAGATTGAGGACAATTGCTTTATTTACCGCATTCATATTAATGGTGCCTGGGAATAATAATGGAAAAAAAACATTTTCATTGTAAGCTGTCGAGTCTTTCACAAAATCTGGCTTGAGCCACGTGAAACAATAAAAATTTAGGACGCTTGTGATGATAATCTTCATCAATAGCGATAATAATTGAATTAGTAGGAAATAAAAAGGTAATTGAAAAAAAAAACTATTAAGCTACCATAAAATAAACAAAAGGTTCCAAATATAACATATGTAGAACTTAATTGGAGTACCTGGAATCCTAGCACTACATCCGAACCCATACGAGCATAATGGGCTACTTGGTATGCCTACACGGAAAGATACATATAAAACAAACAAAACACTGCAAAACATGTTTCTAACAGAACGTAGGACCTTTTGACATGTAGCGGAATAATGAACTGCGTGGGAGTAGCTAAATACAAAATTGGATTCCAAGAATTGCAACAAACAAGCAGACAATCGGGGCACAAATCGTTGTTTATCGTTTATTCAAGTAATGCGGATATAAAAGGATCATACAAGCATTGAATTTTTCAAGAACATCTGTTTTATGAAAATACAACAAACGTCGGTGGACTGTAAATTACTGACCTTGGTGAGACCAATGCACGCCGGTTTCCTCTTAACGGCGAACAAAAACCCATTGAAATTACCGTGTTACATACAATATTCAGCGGAATGTCGTAAACTTAAATTATCGGACGTCGATAAAAATCAGCGATGTAAAAATCACATTCCATACTGGAGAAGGTCTCAAAAATGATTTAAATAACATTGAAAATGCAGACGGAGTCGTAAACCTTTACGAGTGCATTACTCTCGATAAACTGGCATACCCGTGCAAACGATCCTTCAACCCGACGATTTATATCCTAACGAGGAATCATTATCTGAATAGACTGTTCAACTAACTTTGTCGTGACAAAAAATGAACCAGAAGTCAGATAAAAAGACCTATTAAACACGTAGTCCAACTAGGCAAACAAGAGAAAATAGTTTGTGTTATACAAAATCAATGTCATATAAGCCAGGCTGTCAGGCGAGAAATCTGGTGGAACGCAAGGCCCACATGAATTACGAGATTAATCTTTTCAAATAATTTGACCTTTTCATCTGACGAGGGTTCATTAAATAATGGCGTCGGTATTGGAGAGCGGTTATTGTGCCGTCTATCACAATTTTTGTTGTGGGAGGGAATAAAGTTTATTCTATTCATCACCCACAATAGTATCACGGATAAGGGAGATACTACGAATAGATAACACTGGCGAAGCTAAAATTAAATATCTTTTATTTAATGAATCAAATACCTGATAGGTTTCCACGTTCGTTTTATTTATGACGTGTAATATTACAAATTTACGTTACGAAATTTACCAAACTCTATTACTGCAATCCTTCTGCTAACTTCTGAACACAGTTCAGAATTAAAGTCGACTTATTATAATATAATACACCGCTATCGTTTACGCAAATGTCGCTTGATAACATGAAAACGTCAAGTTCTCACACATGTTATGACATTCCTGTTTCTCGTAAGTGGGTCAATTTATAGCTACCATAAGCAGCGGCCTATACCATGTAAATGATGCATAAATGTAGGACATACGATATTATAACAATAATCTAATGCACGTGCAGTGCACTGGTAAGAACGACATCTTTTAATAAGGCAGCCTAGGCGGAAACGTGGAAAATGTCGGTAATCTACAGAGTTGCAAGCACGATTCATGTCCATAATCGGAACAAGGACTTAGCAGCTGTTGTAAATATCAGCTCCATGCTTATTATCGTGACGTAATTGTCACTGCTTTGTGAAACAAAGAAAATTAAGTTGGCAAATTTGTACGAGACCTTTTTGCATAGATTACAGAATTGAAGGTTTTAATGACACAAACTGTTACAGAGGGCCTATGTAAAAACATTTTGGTGGCCGCCGGAATACCGAGCGAGCCGAACTGATGACTCACACGGCACCCGGACGAGCCGATGTATACCCACCAACATCAAACTGCCACCTTAACACAGCTTTCAAACTGCCTAATTGGTTTACTTTCCAAAGCTCGGAATCTATTATGATTCTTAATCAATTGACATACGGTCGTGTATTGCATATTGATTGACAAATTGTCAAACCTTATAAAAAGTACAATACTACTTCACAACACCTTTGAGAATATATTTCTACGTTTTAACTGTATTTTCCTTACCGTTTTTCTACACAAATTTATTATGCACTGTAACAATATGGCGCTTACCGAAAGCAAACAAACTGAATGGTAAGACAATAATCAGTAAACATTTAAATGTTTGGAACTCAATTCTTTTTTTTTTTCAAAAACTCAATTCTTTTTTTACAACAATAACAGAATCTTCGGAAGAAACTTTTGTTACTGTACAGGCCTTTATAAGCAGCGTGACTAAATTTATGGGGGCATCAATCAACCTCAAATTGGTGTTATGAGAGAAAAACATATTAGGTTCCTTGGGGCATTTATCATCTAAGTATGTGTAGTTGAATGGAATAGTGTATTCCACCGGGGAATGTTAACAAAAAAATGTTATTAAAATAATGTGTTTGTACTTTCTAATGTCATAATTTCGTTTTAAGTATTATGTAATTAGATAATACAAAATAGTATGTCTTTGAATTAAATTCACAAATTGGTTTTATTCTCTCAAAAGGAGGATAATTTTTTTTTAATATTTTAATTTAGAATATAAAATGACGTGGATCCAATTTTTCAGGATAACGTCTTAGTTGTTTCTAGACATGAATCCATTCAATAAATATCTCCTATACACATTAAAAACTTCAAGTTACGTAGTGCACGTATGATGTAAGTCTGAATTTGTGAATTATATACTGAAAACCCGAACTAGAAAAAGAAATCAAAAATTTCAAATATTTTCTCAATTTTTTCCAAATCAACTAGCATATGTAGAGCATAGGTGACGTGTGAATCTACTAAAAATAGTACATATTTAGTAATTGTAATTTTCCGCATCCATATTCGCTTATAACTAGATAATTAGCAATTCTCGTTGACTTACCGGTTGCGAAGGTCTAAAGCGGTCTGAGTTTTTAAACTTATCACCACGTTTATTGTGTCAAACTGAATGTAATTGAATGTGACATTATTTGTCATTAAATTTGCCACAGCTGCCTGTACACACGTATTCCGATGACATATATGCAATACCCATCATAAAAGCGCAGGCGAGTCTTCATTATGCATGTCAAACATCTGGGCCGCATGCACCACAACTCATCAAAATGATTATATTAATATACTGCATATCACGCTTTGCATTTCAATCTAAGGCCGGAACGATTACCACCATCTTCGTTCGGCCCTCGCCATTGCACAACATCGAGCATAGAGTTAACTTATAAAAATTTATTATACACACTCGGGTCAATAATGTCAATATTGCACCTACAATTTTTGTACGAATTAAATAACCTCAAATACTTGCTATTGCAATACAAGTTCTAAACGACTTAATACACTTAAAAAACCCCAGTATAATTATTTACATATCCGCAGAATATGATAATGGAATAGTAAAAGAAATAGAAACCGAGAAGTAATTGATAGTGTTTGCTTCCTTGCATGATTTATGCTTAATAAAATGAAACCTGACAATGTTTAAATTTCAACGTCAAAAATTGTAGTTTACAATAAAAAAATAACTTAAGCCGTCATAAGTGGGTACATAATAAGATGCAGTAAAGCAATCGGTAACAGTAACATGCAATGGGGTCTGTAACGTGGGTGGCGCGTTACAGCTATGACATCGCACGGCGCGGGCGCAGTGACATATTTCCCCTGCCGACAGCCAACGAAACACGACATAGTGGCACAGGAATTAAGACCAAAAGTTAAGTCGTTAGCGGACCATCCATTCCGACGTCCCAATCAGGCTCGGTCACTTCGCACCCAATAGCTTAAAGAGATTTAGATAATAGACGCTTTAAGTACTAGCTGTCATTTAAAATCTAATCTATTCCTGTAATAACGATGAGTCCTATTTTCATGCGAATATAATATTAAATTAAATTATGCAGTAACATTTTTAAAACGTTAAAAACTAAAACATTGTTCATAATTGCTACTTGCTGCAAACGATCCGAATAATTACGTACGGGATACCTTAAAATATCTTTAAATTCCATTTGAAGATTAGTTAAAAGTTGCGAGGTTCTTTAGCGCTAATGTAAATTTTAAAAAATAATCTCAAAACACTAAAGTTAGGCAATAGGATCATTGTTCGCTTTTAAGATCCAACAAACATTATCGTTTTCAGATTTGAAAGGAGCGTTTGAAGGACTTTTAGGAAAGTAGCGATGTTGGTGACGGAGACAATGGGCTACACTTTATGTAATGGACCGAAATGGATACCATTGGCCAAGTTATCTGTAACGGAGGTAATAAAGAAATCACCGCCGCTTTATTGTTACGACTGGTTCAACCACTTAGCAGTAACAACAGTTTATTGTGCTTCCGAAGCGGCCACTTTTAAGTCACTACGACTACGAACATTTATATCGAAGGTATCTGTTTTTTTAAAATGAACTACGAACTTAATATCAACATTAAATTACTTGAAAACTAGTAAACTTAGAAAAATTATGACGCTGGCGGGAAATTACCAACATGAAAATTATTACGACACTTATATTCAGATTTGTAATAAACCTAAAAAAATATTAATAAACACATTCAAAACGAAAGGAGGAAAGTGTGAATTAGGTAGTCATAGTGAATTAATGATGAATTAATGAATCTAGTTTAGTATCGAACTTGGGGGATACCTACTCACATCATATATGAGTAACCACGCGTTTCTCAGAGTCACGTACTTTTATTATCGAACATATTATTGTATCTACATGTATGAACAATAATTTTATTGTAGAGATTATAATTTTATATTCATCATTTCTCTCAATTTTCATATTAGAAATCTATTGGTCTATTCAATTCATTATAAAGATAATACGGTTCAAAAATAGTAGAATTCAAATAAAAACTGTCCATTACCATACTCATTGTCATAATTACATTTATGTAATATATCCGCTTTCCAATAGCCAAACGACTAATGAATCTAAATTAAGACGTCATATTTTCGAAACGATTCCTCAGTAAGCCATGTGGTCGATTCTAAGACCATCACAATTAGAACAAATTGCTTACATCCGGCCTTTATTGACCACGACTGTTTAATAGGTGTCGCTTGACCAAACGCATCTGCTCGATCCGACTAGTTGTCCAATTTATTGTTTCAAATCAAGTCACTACTCCGGCAGACACGCAAAAACAACTAAGGACGTAGATAAACGATAACGCAATACCGTGACCTGATAAAAAATAATCGATGCTATGAAATAACGCCAAGGATCAGATTTCGTTAAATAAATTATGAAAAGGTAAAATCGGTGTAAACGCGAGCATTTCTGCAGTGGCGCGTGGGGAATCCCAAACGTACGTGCGTTCTTGGAAACGGCAAGACGCAGGAGAAATTTCACAAGCGCGATGTAGGTCAAGTCAGCCGGACTTGAAGTTTTCGCCTCGCAAAGGTTACCATCGCTACCGGCGCACAACCCGCCGCCAAGTCCGGTTGTGATCTTGCGCAATTGATAGACTCGTTTATCAGATCCGAAAAGATCAGTTGTTTCTAGACCGACCGATGCATTACCTCCAAATGGCAAGACGCCGGCGAGACAAAGAACGCGCACATATGTATATATAACCTAGTAAATTTATTAGAGGTTATATTAACAATTCAGTCATTTAGTTGCCCTTAGATACACTGTGTTATACATTGTGCGCTGCACCGCACCGGGAAAACCCAAGGATTTCATTCATGCATAGAATTTAGTACCTAAACTTGTTTTGAAAGTAAACAAGTCCGCGACTGTGACGGTCGGAACGTTATGACTTATAGAACATTAACTGAATTGCGATCGATAAAATTAGATTTGACATTCGAGATTATAACGTTTAACATTCATTTTATACAACACACTACAATGAGTAAAGTTGACAGACAAATTGTGACAAGCGTAGTTAAGGAAGTGCTGAATGAAATGGTATTCATTTGAAAAACGCTTTTTTGTTAAAGCACACAATATACCTAAGTACGTGACTTTAGTCGCCACAAGGCAAAAATTATTAGTGCGCCATTTGTAAAATAACACGAGGAAAATTATGTTCTTCGAATGATAACTATTCACATTAATATGCTGGACGTGAAATATAAGTTGTACAAAATATGCTACAAACAAATGATTTGGATCCATTAATATTGGCACAGATGCCAACAAGTTCGTGGAACTTCTCAACCGGCTGGCCGCGCGAAGGCATAGGTGCCTAGTGGGGACATCTCTGACATCATACCATGACGTCATCGCGTCGTACGACTTGTAACGTCGTAAGATTTGATACGGAATCCCATTGCTGATATTTATTTTACAGGTTAAGGGAAATATCATTATAACGTAAGCAGCCAAAACAAAGACAGAAGTAACAAAAAATAAAATCGTAATGAAATTTTTGTTTGGAATAGAATATATAGTTTAAGAAATAAAATATTTTATCATTTCGTAAAAAAGTATTGATGACCCTTCAAAGTATTACCTATTTACATTTTTTTATACATTACATACTCTAACAACTAACGCCATCTATCTACAAGGTACAGATTTTTTTCGTATTAACACAGACATCCCGCGCTTTTTGTTTTATCAACTAGTTAGTTAAATTAGCTTTTTCATAATCTACAATATTGAGAACAGCGTTATACCTGTGAATTGTACCAGCTAACATGTTTCACTAGTAAGTAGACTTAACAAAATAAAATTTCACATACTACATTTAAGGACAGTCAATAATATTTAAAATAATGACTAAAAAGCAAATATCTAAATATTATACTATAACTAGATACACACACACACACACACACACATATATATATATATATATGTTGCCTAAATTTAATTTGATATCAAAATTAAATATTTATTTCAAGGTATTTTAAAAGTTTATGTACCAACAGATACCGGTTTTAAACTAAAGTTCCGTCGTTTTAACTCCAAATTCAAGTAAAAATATTCGCTTTAGATTACATTCCATGTTAATTCAAAGACATACGAATGTGAATTTGAAATTATATTTGCATTGTTGCTGTCATTACATTAATTGAAATTGATATTTTGTTTGCTAGTTAAATACGTGTAAATCCACATGTACTAGAAAAACAAACATGACAAAATACCAGATACAATTTGATAATACTCACGATTGGCTTATTGTATTCGTCTTGATAGTCGAACATCGTGGCGTTTGCGAACATGAGACTGTCGTCTTGCTCGCAGCTGAGGAGATGGTAAGGCACCAGCTGAGACATGAAGACTGCTTTTACAACCAACAATCCTACCCAATAATTATTCACTAAAAGTTTATACGGAAAATAAATAAAAAACGAATGCAAGGCCGAAACTTCAACCGCAGCGTGTCAATTCACTAGCTGATAAAACTATGAGTCATAAGAAGGCCTCTGTGTTAATGTAAACGTACTGGTAGCTAGAATGTTTGATATCAGACTGAGTCAGTCGCGTGGTCGCGGCCAGTTTTGTACGATGCTGGCGAACGTACTACGCATGCGCGAACTGTAACGCAGAACCAAAATGTAACATGTTCCGTATAGTAGTATTCTAACAATTCGTTCAACAAGCCAAATTTTTTACACCCCTTCAAATTGTATCCAGCATGATTCAATCGAATGCTTTCCACATGACAAGTGGAGTAAATATTTTTCTAAATAACAGTTTAAAATATCTTTATTTTGACAAGCGAAAATTTTATTCAAAGAACGCAAAACAGTTTGGAACAATAAATTGATAAACATGTACGAGAATGATTCCGCGAATTCCGTGATTTTGGATGTAGATACCATATAATCAATAATCGCAATTTGAAATTCTTTGTAGGTAAAGTACAGAGAACTGGCATTTGACACGATTATTTCAATATGGTTAACTGGGTCACTTGCAATACTTTTGAAATGAGTATATACATGAATACATATATACCTTTAAGTAAAATGCCAATGTATAACAACTAACGCAGATCACGAACAATATGAAAACGAAATACCTACAACACATTTCATTCATTACCATAAAATGTTAATAATAGTTTATATCGGCTAACTGCAAGTCGTAGCAGTTGCAACGCAAAACAACTTAAACCTTCTAAAAGTGTTATTATATTATTTAAACCGATTGTAAGTACTTTAATGTTTCAAATTTAAACTAAAGATTACTAATAATATTAATAAACAGCATGAGCTTTATTATAAACTTATTAGTGAGTTAATATAACTAATACTTAGTCCTAAGAGTTCTTATGCTGGAAGCATTTCTGAACTACAATAGTATTAAGTGGTGATGACGATGATAAAGCACATTATAACACATATATATATATATACATATATAATATAAACAGAATTCCATTAAAATCAGTAAAAACTGCGGCATAAAAGCCTATAGTAATATAATTTATTTTGATTGATTAGAATAATATACGTATATCTTGTAATTAACTGCAGAATGGCGGTAAGAAACCAAACACATTTGAAACTCATTTCTGAAAGTCATACAACTTACTTGAATAAACTCTAATTAACCTAGAAACTTCATATTATTAGTAAAGCATAAATTACATTCAACATATAATTATATTCGATTGGTGCAAAATTTGAATAATTACTACGTTCATGCAAATAATAATATATAATAATTTAAAACTTTAACAAAGCTACTGATGCAATGATACTGGTGTATTATAAAAAACGTAAACATTACCTCCATGGCGACGGCTCCTGAGAATTATGTTTCAAAGCGAGCGTGATCACACCATTTCCTCGAATCGAGGGAAAAACTTGATAGTATCGCACCGGTTAATTGTGAGCCTTGAACCCAGATTGATTTTTACATGTAAGCTCTCCCAAAGGGACAACAATTTTATAATACATGAAAATAAAGAAAATCTAAGAAATATCTGTTACTGGAATGCAACATTAGAACGAAATTGAATACAATATAAGAATGGCTCCATAAAATACAGGCTCTAATAATTTCGTCCAATATTAAAAAAAAAACGTAAAATGTAATGGTAATTATGATCATGGTCAAAATGTAACAGTAGATATTATTTGACTGTAAACCAATAATACTCAGAATATAAAGAAGATAAATGTCGAAATACACTAAGCAATAAGATTAAAATAATACAAAATTAAAATTATAAAAAACAAAACTTTTAATGGGGAATGCGAACGTTAATAATTAGCTAGAGGTACACAATGTCTCCTGTGTTCATAATCTAATATATAAAATTCTCATGTCACAGTTTTAGTTACCATACTCCTCCGAAACTACTTGACCGATTTTGATGAAATTTTATATATGTATTCAATAGGTCTGAAAATAAGTTATTATCTATTTTTTATACCCCTAAGTGATAAGGGTGGTCAAACCCAAATTTTTTATTTTTATTTTTTAATGATGTCGCAATAAAAAATACACACAACCCAAAATTTTCACCCTTCTACTATCAACTCCTATTTTTTAATAACGATATTAATAATTTAATAATTTTCAACCCAGGTCGATAACTGATTAATTATCACTTCATCAGTTATCCTCGCCAGGTGTCTACCGGTGTCACTTCTGACCCAGTAAACAACACGGAGTAGGGATGAGATCTATTTTCTCACTGCCTACAGTTTTCGGCCATTATTATTGTTTGTGTATCAATCCTAATAGTGACGTTTACAATTATCATTTTACTATTTCAGTGGTATTTACAAATAAATTTATCATTAATTCATATCGCACCAAGTTTTACACACGGAAAATTATACATGGCATGCTCTCGAGTGGGCAAACCATCCAGTTTGTTTGTGTTAGCTAAAGATGGGATAACAAAAAATATTGTACACTGTATTGCGTTAAGGGATTGATATTGTTTTTTAGTAAAGTTATTATAATCAGCTATATATATATAATTAATAATTTATATGGCAAAACAACGTTTGCCGGGTCAGCTGGTTATACAATAAAAAAATGTTTTGAAACAGTCTTGTAAACAATATCAGGGAAAAATAACAGTGTCACAAAATTAAAATGACTTCGAGAATATAATATTGAATTAAGTATGTATCTACTAACCCACTAATCATGAGTACTACAGTTTTTGGAATCCAGGAAAGGAAGTAATGCTTATTTTTTTCAATAGCCGATAATTTTAAAAACAGTTTTCCTGTTGAAATTATCGTTGTCAATGATATAGATTTAAAAGGTGACGTAATGTTTCAGTCACGATATTGGTCCTATCACATCAGCTATGTGACGTATCGCGGGAATCCACACGTAACAGACAGCATGGGATCTTTTCTATGTTGTTTACCTACGTTATGCAAAGTAACTTGATAAAAAAAAACAGCAAACGTTTGGGATACGTTCAAAGGTAAGTTGAATTTCAAAGTCAAAATGCAATGCCATGTGATCGTGTTATTAATCTGTTGCCTACTTCCTGATAAATACTAATAATAAATGTTTCGAGTTCTGGTACTATTTTTAAACGTTAGGCGTTTTCTTAAGCAAAACGATCGTGGATTACTAGTGAAGAATACAAATAGTATTTTCAAAGAAAACAACATTACATCGAACTCTCTGAAATGAAGGCCAAGGCCAATTTAACCGCGTTCACTCACTAGCTATTAATAATTAGACAAAGCACCTTCTGTGAACATTCTCTTAATGCTTTCGACTCGTTATTCGGCTTTATTATGCATGGCACAGTCCCCAAAACTATATTATACTAATCAAGTCTGACGGCAGGTAGATATTATATTCTTGATTCTAAGTTGAGCTGCCCAATCTGAAATCTAAACTAAAAGTTTGAATTCGATGAAGTGTTTCTACCACTACCGGTAATTAATATTGATTAGCTTTAACGATAAATTAGTGAAGAAAGACATTTAATTGTCACAACTCCGAGCTCAGTCGGTCGATTTGACAAAAAAAAATAACAACAAAGATACATTACAAAAGTACTCCCAACAGTTTCCTTCCTCGATTACCTACATATTATAACTCTGAATTATAGAGTTATGAAAGTTTTTCTAAAGACTTTTGAGAAATTTATGAATTTCCTGATAATCCTACGCACGTAATTCATTAGGAAAGTAAAGGGGACTTCTAGACTTAAAGGGTCCCCTGGAATAAAGCGAGCATTATAGGTATATATAACACTGGTGCATTCACACGAGATACCATTATGCTGGATGGCATTATTGAGTACGAATCTCAGGTAATCCAGATTGTCTCGCAGAAATAATAATGTATTGAATACCAATACAAAAAAGGCATGTTTTTTTCGTAACTCGTGATATTTATTATACGTTATTGAAATGTAAACAAATTTTATTCAATAATTTTTACTACTGCTAAAATCTAAATATAAGCGTGATTTTTATATAAGTTGTCTAAATATAACCTTTCACTAAGCAATTCGTACTGTGTATTCCATATCATATAGATATGTGAAATGGCTGGGCAGCTGGCAGGCTGGCGAAGTAATACACAATGTTTGTGAAGCGCGCGCGCAGGTCGCTCGCGAGTTTTCCACGAACCTGCCTGCTGTGTGACGTCAGCAACCGCGCGACGTCGGTCAACGGCTCCGTTTCACTGCGTATTTTCCTCATTGTATTCATAAACAATATTTTAGAATATAATTTACAGTTTTAACTAAATGTAAATTTAACAAATATATTGTATCTGTAAAATTAAATAACCTTAAAATTATTGGGTTTCAATCATCAACTTCGGCAAGTAGAATTTTAAGGTTGCTGGAATTTGTATGACTTCATTATAACTATGTACCTTTGTAATGGTTAGAAATTTGAATTGCAAACACCAGAAATCACAAGCCATAAAATTGATGTTATAAATCTTGTAACAGAAAAATATGTATTGTATTTCAACTAAATAACTTATGGCATATCTAAATATTATATAATTAAAATGTATCCTATTTACATTCTCAAACTTTTTTTATATTTCGTTAACTGAATATTCTTAATACTATATTAATAAACTTTTCATAAAGAAAATAAGTAAACTGAGGGCATTATGTGACTATACATATAGTATTATTAAACTGAACTCATAAATTTATACTAGTGATGTAGAGATCCTGCAAAACTCACTGCAACTAGAATTATTAAAATTTTCAATTTAATTGTACCGTTAAATAACCCTTCCTTATAGAATATCTGAGGTTGTTGCTGTTAATTTTGATATCAATACTGTATTTGTGTAAGGTATATAGTACAAATGTTTCCTTAATCAGAAACATAAAGTAATAACAGAGTTATTATTAAAACATACAATGGTTTATGTAATATGAACATCAACATCGAAGCAAAACCACAGAATTTTTTTTTATGAACCCTAAAATAAATTTCAGCATTGTTTTTTTACCTTGGGCTTCCTAAATATGCTTGCATTAAAATCAAGTTTCATGAGTTCAATATTAAAAGCTATACCAATAAACAAATGGCAACTACTCTATTCTAAACTCTTCATGGGCTTGTCCTTTTGTGGACGGCCTGTCATATAAAAAGGATCAGCATCATATTTAGCTTCTCCTAAATAATCTCTTAACATAGGAAAGCAGACATTGCTGAATACTTTGGGGATATACTGTTCTTAAGACAGCAGTCACTAATGGTGTCACAATCAGTGGCATTTAACAATATCCAATTATTAGTGCCTTGTTTATAAAATAAGAAAGGTAGTGCGTTACATATTACAAAAATATTGTGTGGCTGGCATGGACATATACAAATGAGACTGAAATTGGCAGACAAAATGTAGTAGGCAAATTTCAAGTTTTTTTCAAGATAATTGCAATGTGTACTTGATACACAGACACATTTTTTGGATCAAAGTAGACCTACATCTTATGATCAATCCAATATGAGAGAGACACCCAACCAAATCAGGACCAGACTACAGAGATCAATAAATGGAGTTTTTAAGAGTCAGTATGGATCACTTAAGTTTGTACAAATGCGCTACATACAGCATATGAATCTACTAACGAAATAAAGTCACCTGTTAACCACTAGCACATTTTTCCACAAATCTGATTAAGGACACAAGTTCATACATTCATATTGTTATTTACTCTAACCTTTTAATACTTAACTTTTTTTTATGTTAATAGCCGACAAACGTGCAGACGAGCCACCTGATGGTAAGTGGTCACCATCGCCCGTGGACATCAGCAAGACCAAAGGTATCACCGATGCATTGTCGGCTAGGAAATGAGAAGAAGGTAAGAAAGAAAGTCGTTTGGCCACTGATTCAACCAGGAGGGTGGTAGCTAGCCAGGCAGGCTTCACAGAAAAGATAAAATACCAGTAATTATATTAATGACTTAATAATAATACTGATAATATAATCTTTATGCGAAGCCGTACAACCAAGCAGGCCAGCTTCTGTCGCCTCTTTCGACACCCTATTCTGCCAGCACGGGATTGGGGGGAGTATTCTAGGCCGCCCCAATACGGCATAAACTTATGCATACTTGATGCATTGTCACATTTTTCTATAAGCTGTCAATATATTTTAGGAATTTCAACAAAATAATATCAGGTGACATAAGTCTCTACTTCTTAGAAATATGAGTAATATGGCTTTACCTGTTATCAGTTTTACTTATCAGGTGATATTAGGCTTATTGTTATCATTATCACATCATACATTCTAGAATTATTGAAATTACATTACTGTGCGTCCACAATGTGGAACACTAATATAGTGGACAAATTGTTTCATTATGTAGAACCAATTTATTTCATTTTTAATTATATCACAGCTGAAAATCATACATTTTTAGTGCTTTACTTAAATTGCTATAATTTTATTAAGAAAAGGATATAAGTATCTAAGTAACATTTCAATTACATTATTCTATTTCAGCTTGCTGCAGAATAAATATCAAAATTACTTACCAAAAACTTGTGTCTAAAATAATTTTTCCGCTACTAACATCACTACCAATGCTTTGCTATTTCATTGATATAATAAACTCAAGGAACTCCTAATGACATGAGATATTGAAATTATTTATAAACATTTATGTATAGAAATGTATATTTATATCCAAAATATTTGAATCATTTATTGTTTGTCATTTATAGTTCACATACACAAGAACAATGATAAAGAAACTTAAAATGGCATTTCTGTACTTGTTTGACTTGCTTTAAATGATTTACCAATAATATAATACTATTATGTAGCCACAACACTACAAGTGATGTTTTTGGTATTATGGGTGGCAGGGACTGCTTTCTATCAGGTTGCTCATCTTGTGTTGTAAAAAAGCCAAGAAAATTTAAATGCAGTTTCATTCCTAGAATATTTAATTATTTTGTTCCAAATGTTATGCATGTTATGTATATATCAAATAATTCGATTAAAAAATCTTACACTTAAAATTAAATTGGCTTAGGATATGTTTGAAACCACAACAAGCAAGGATTGCCATAGTATAGAAGAATATGTCAGAATAATGATTCAAGGAAATAACTAGTTCTGTAGACATATCTACTCAGGTTAGATTACTATACTGTTATCAATATGCTTTATTTTCAAAGATTTCTAGAGGAGTTTCTTCTCTTCGGCAATAAAGCATTTTAAAGAAAGCAGTAGAATAAAAATGTTGTATAAGATTAACAGTGATACCTACCTAAAATGATGAACATTACTGTATCAATGATATCCATTTGTACAAAGCAATTTGAATCTAGGTAGTAATTAAAGAGATAAATCCAATATGCCTCCACACAGTAGATACCTTGTATAATTGATCTGCATCCATAATCAGGTTAGCTCATGAATATATCATCGCATGGTCATTGAAATTACATAAGAATTTCAAATACCAGCTCAATAAAAAAGGTTAAGTGAAAGTAATTAAAAACTTAGGTAGATAATTCGACTCACATGTAACACAAGTAAAAATTGTAAGAAAAAAATAATCTTGTACACCGATGTGTCTACAAAGAAGGAAACAAAAATAAGCAGTCATTACTCATTAGGACAATATTAATTATTTAATTCTGACCTTGAGAACAGGGATGTTATGAAGCTCTATAACCTTAATGGAAACTATAGGATATAAGAAATAATCACCACTGTAAACAAAATCTGATAAGTTTCGAATAATTTCAGATATGCATGGAGTCTAAATGAAACACATTATGACAGATTTTCACCAATCGAGCTAATAGTTTTTATTATTAAATTAAGGCTTGCTGTTTTTTTCTTTGATTATATTACCTATAAGTAAAATTTAATTCTAGATATATTATATTTCTCTCTTCCAATTCCTTAATCATCTATAATCTATACCTGAACTATCCAAAACAACTGGATAATCATAACATCCCTATTTTAGACTAGGGATTGTTCCTATGAATTTTTAAAGATTATTTACACATGTCTTTGGGGCCCATCCAACCTCTTATCACCTAGTGCAGTACACTTTTTGTTTGTTTAATTTTGCAGTACCATTTCTAAAAGATCACGCAGTGAATGATGAAATTTAGTTTAAATTTTACTATTAAACATCTATAGACAATAGTGGACTTTTAAATATTTTCTTGGCTAATGGATAATTTTAATTCTTCATCACAAAAGTCAATGCAATGATAGCTCAATGATAAAAAATGGCCCATTATATATTAAGATTACTCAATACATTCTAAATACATTAAACACTAGAATTTTCATCAAAATAAGTCTTGTAAATATTTGTTGTGTAATCAATAACGATTGTCTGCATTAACCAGTAAATTAAGTTTGCAGAAACCATAGACGAATAACAAAAAAGATAGCTCTATATAACCTATACTAGCACGGAGATATTTTTTTAAGAATTGACTTAAAAAATACCATGTTTTTTTATGTTTACAAATCAATTGACGCAAATGCTATAGTATATTACATACGTACTTCCTGTTATTGTTCGATAATTGTCACAAAATTACAACCAAATACCGTACGGTAGACCGAATCAATTTCCAAATACAAAATGATTAGAATCCATGTAAGTGTCAGGGCCGTACAGAACTTACCGTTAGCAAAGACCTCGAAGTAGGCATCGAAGGTATAAATTCGTTTGTGGATGATCCCTGCGATGATTGACTATCGCAGGAAAAGTCCGAGTGATTCGACTGACTATCACTTATTTCAAGCTTCATTGTCATCTGTTCAACTTCTAAACACAGTGAATTCACAAAATAGGTCCAGCTTTACGTAATGAATGAAAGGATTTAACAATTACCACTACGTAGTTTATCACAATTGAAATGATAAAGGCACAAATATCTATTTGATCTGACCTGACAGTTCCTCGTATCATTTAATAATGACAGCACCACATCAAAATAAAAAGAGCGTCAAAGAAATCGAACGAGAACAAAACAATGACTCATCAGTGCAGTTTACTTCGCATTGCACATTGTGACGTCGTCTCACTTTGGGGATGCCCTTCTCCTGAGAATTTCCTACTCCGTTATTGCAAAATGTCCTAACCGCCTACTTTTATATCGTACTATTATACTTTTCTAATATGCTATCCTACTTCAACTTTAGCAATTTGAAGAATGACCTCACCGTCTCAAAATAACTTTGTAGCGTGATATTCAACCAATGAAAAATAGATTTGCATCTGACGTCATGAGACCTGAAATTCTTGAATGAGAGAAAGAGAAATACATATGAGTACTTCTCATTTACTTGTAAGACCCCACCGCACATATTTATAATAGTGTGAGTTATATTTCGCTGTGTCCGTAGTATACAGTGCTGTACTTGTCGCTCGGCGTGCAAAACAAAAATACAAGGTTGCGTTGGTTTCAACTTTGTGAGTTCCGTAGATACTTAAAGATTAGTTAGAGATATTGTTTTCTTATTAAGCACACGTTCACTTTCTTATACAGCCAATGATATAAAAGCTCTATATTCTTACTTTATTACTGTTCTGTTCTTTATTCTTCTTTAACTTGCAGATTAAATTCATACACTACACAGTTATATATGAATTAATCTTAAATGTATATTATTAATATATCTATCGAATTCTTCATTATCATACTACTCTCGGGTGGATCTCTAGGGTCAAAAAGTAAGCATTAAAATGATTGTCGTTCTTCTTATTATTATCACCACAGTATGAAGGGAAAGGACAAAGAATATAATTCACCACGCTAGCTAAAGTTGATAGATTTCGAACACCTAAATCATTATGGAGAAATCTTAAGTATATAGATTTACTCACAATATTTTCTTTCATTGGAGTAACCTAAATAACGCGCTTTTAACTGAATAAAAATAGAGTTGCGTGCAAACTTCCAAATTGTCCGAATAGAATATTAAAGACGGTTGGTAGCCTAAATAGCCAGGTAGATAAAGACTCTACCAGCATGCACTAATGTTGTCCCAGATCAGCGACATCCAACAGTAGTAACCTTAATAAATTTTTCTGGCCTGTGACTTCGGAGGTTGAATAAAAACATGGGAAGATAGTTTGGTTTTAAGGATGGATTAGTCCCCTGAATTTTAAGTATGATTTAAATGGCTTTCTATCTTTTTACAGTAATTCATTATGAATGAGTTAAACTTTTATACCAAAATTAATGTCGAGTGATATAATATACACCAATTTTATTTTTTTACGTATTTACTTGTATGCAATCCTAATTCTATGGTTTTCCAAGCTATTATTATAAACATATTTATTAAGTTTATGGCTGTTATTAACTGTGGGATTTCTTTAGTTAAAAACAAACAAGATCTGTGGTTTTAACAACAGTTAAACAAACTTAATCAGTTTTTACTGTTCCTAATGTCAATTTGTGACAGCGATCAGCGCTGACAGCTGATGTTATCAATGTTGTCAATCTTTTACGGTACCTACTTTTGCTGTGCATGTCATACGTAATGCGTATGGTACTGTGATTTGTGTTTACATTTTACACCGCATGAAACGAAGCATTTTTTCATTAGTTCATGACTGTTCATGACCGGCAATTCATGCTATTATATACCATACTTGAAATGGTTTGTTATAGTATTAATCTTGAGAATACCACAAAAGTCTTTTAATAAATCTGTGCTCTGATCAGTCATGAAAATAACGTGGTATTTAGTTCTACATGCTTGAAATAAAGTTAGTGTAGAATAATTCGTCTGGCTACATATTTTACTAGGTTACAAAGTTGTGCAGTTTATTAAAGTATCATATATACGATGTCTGGAAAGAAATGTAAGCATTGTGGATCTTCTGATATTGAAGTGGATCCATCGAGAGGCGATGCTGTTTGTACTAATTGTGGTTCGGTGTTGGAGGACAATATAATAGTTGCTGAAGTTGAATTTCAAGAGAACGCCCATGGTGGAGCATCTGCTATCGGCCAGTTTGTGTCGGCAGAGTCTAAAGGAGGTGCATCTGGTTTTGGAAGAGGTATGAAGATTTTAAATGATTTATTTCCTGTAAAAAACAATTTGTCAAAAGCAATTAAAAGTTTTCTTAATCAACCTAGAATTTATGCACATTCATTAACAGTTGAAGTTTTATCATGATGTATTGAGATTGATGTGTTGTTTTAGCATTTAATGCTGGTGTCGGGGTAGAATCAAGAGAAGTAACTTTGAGGAAGGCAAGAGATGGCATCACAAGCCTGTGTCAGCAGTTAAGGCTTAACCAGCAGTGTATAGACATAGCTTGCAACTTCTTTAAAATGGCATTATTAAGGCACCTTACAATTGGTAGGCCTGCCAACCTCACTCAAGCAGCTTGTGTGTATATGACATGCAGAACAGAAGGCACAGCCCGTATCCTTTTCATGAACTTTTACTTCTTTCATAGATATTTCCTTAAATTTTATTAATTATTTTTTATACAAAATGCAACATTTTGGTCTCTATGCATAATGGAGATTTCGAACCTACTCATCAACAATGTCAGTACATATCATGGAGTTACATTGTACACAATATAATTATTATAATATTGGCTTCTTTAATGCAACCAACTTGTGTTTGTCTCTAGTCGAAATCACTATTCATGACCATATAACCATTTGTCACCACACATTTCTTCCACATCTATAAACAAAATAATTTATTCAAAATTAGTTTTGTGAAATCCATCATTACTTTTAAGCACCATGTTATGTTGTAGCAGATTTCTTAACTATTAATCTTAGACCTCCTGATAGATATAAGTGATGCTCAACAAATATGCTGTTATCAACTAGGAAGGGCATACTACAGACTGTCAAGAGCACTTTGTATCAACATTCCCCCAACAGGTAAGTAGTTTTAAACTCTTGTAAGTGTCATTGTGTGTTTATATTGATGTAGAACTTGACAAGGTTCTCAAGCAAACAACATTTGTTGGTGCTTACTAATTGAAATTTATAATAGATGTAGCATTGTAATTCTCAGTTTCATGTTTACCCTAGAACTGGATATCGTGAAGGTGCATGCTTTTCAATGGGTAGTTTGGTTTTTTTTATATCATTTATAAACAAGATGCTGCATAAACATTAAATTGCCACAGTTTTAAAAAACTATACTATATAAATAATAAACATACATAGGTTATTGTAATTTTTTATAGTTTATTTCCCTTTCTGTATAAAAGATATATTCCTTAAAACATTTTTATATTATGCATATTATAGGTCATATGCAGGGTATAAGTTAATCCTGCTGCATGCTGGCTTGGTTACTTTTAGACATTGGAAAAATCTATTTGTAAACATACTGGTAAACATTTGGACTTAATTAACTATTATAAGTTAACTGTATAAAAAAATATTTAGTGTGAAGGATGCCATTATCATAAATAAAAGACCTTTTAAAAGCTAAATGTTTATATTGTGAAGAATTATATAATTATAATGCATTTCAACCTACAATCTATGAATTTATAGAGAGCTTTATACAACACCCATATCACATTCATAAGGTACATAAATTTTATCATCAAGTTTAACAATATTCACAAGATTTTGTCATACTCAATATGATAATTAATATAGGGAATGCTAGTTGTCAGATATTTACTTGAGATATCAATAGCTTTGTAAAGATTCTAATTTGATCTAATTATAAACACTATAATGAGTAATAGTTCATGAGACGCCTTCTTTTCATGTGTCAGTCTTCGCTTGGGTTTGTGTTGGCCATTGAAGTATTTACAGTGGGGCCATAGTAAATGAGTTCTGGGATTTGGCCACCTTGAACTCCTGTTCCATTTGTGCTCTCTGATGAACAATGGAATTGAAATGTGACCGTTCCCATATATACTTCACTTAAACCTTCTTGTCCAAAGTAACTCAATTCACTACCATCTAAAATAGCAGAAGCAGTATAAAAACATTCAGGTTCAATCTGTATTGGGTTCTCAAAATAAACATGGAAAGTGTTGCTTGATCCGTCAGAAAAGAATTTTGTGTTATTCTCTGCTAAAACTCTGCCTAAACGCTTTAATTCAATCTTGACATTGTAGTCAGCTGCACCATTTGATGAACCATATAATCCAAATCCGACAACAAATATTCTCTTATCTACACAAAACTGTATTGAGTCGCATCGGCCACGATACCTCCATTGATTACTTCTATAAGCACATGATTGAAATCTGTGGCAAATCTGAAAATAATTAATAATATTAAATATTTTCAAACAACCTAACCTAACCTATAATTTTACTTTTTATACTTGATTAGTTGTCTTACCTGTGCTTTTAATCCAGTTCTAGCCTTAACAGGATAAGATAACAAAGGTTTGCTAGAGGCAGTGAAATGTAAAAATATGTCTATTGTCTCTTGAGGGGTCAGAATACCCATTTGTGCAGCACTGTTTGCAAACTCTTCTAATGTCATCGTTGGAAATCTAATGAGGTATATGGTGCCACCTAGCATAGCCCTTTTATTTGTAGGAGTGGGTTCTATTTCTCTACGTAAGCACTCTGCTTGTGCCCATGCTAGTGCTGCCTCAAAAAGGTTGATTTCCTTGCAATTTAGAGTTTCTCTGGCCAGTACTGATTCAAGGGTTGATATGTCAATATCAACAAATCCTTCAGAAGTGAGTGCCATTTCAGCCTATAATAAAATTAAACTTGTTACTAAAGGTACAAGGTGAATTAAAACTGCAATACAATTTGATTAAGTGTTTATTCAGGTCTCTTGTAATTTTAAATTTTACAAAACCATATAGACAACCATTACATGCATCACACTATACATGCAAATTAATATAATACAACTACACAAAATGTATTGCAGTTAACTTTAAAGACAAATATCCATATTATTATTTATGTGTAAAGGTAATGACTAGAAACATTTAGAGTCAAGGGAATGCAAAGACAAATATGAACATTTAGTTCTTAACCTATATCACAACCAAAAATTGAGAATTTCTGTTACAATTTAATATTACCATAAACATTTTGAGACATGTTATTGGTACTTTATCTAAGGAACATTAGTTACAATAATTAGCAATGTTCTCAGTTGATATATCTTTACAATCTGGACTTGAAACACTACTGCTTGAAGAATCTGAGAATTCCATTACAAGGCTACTGTAGGATGAGGATGGCTCAAGACAAATAGTTGCTAGATTCTCTGTTGACTCACATACCTGAGCATCAATAACTTCCCAGCACCTTTGCATCAGTTCTGGTTCCTCAAATAAACGTGATTGGCTTAAGAGCAGGCATGCATTTTTTGCAGTAAGACTGGTTTCCAAATAGTTAACACAGGATCTTGCTAAATGTGGCACAATATATTTTTTTGCCACATACAGAGTGGACAATACTGTATCAGCTTCCAACTGAATTTCATCACAGTATAAATACCTGAAATTATCATTATTTTTATTTATATATTATCAGTATTTTATATTTTTTATATACATATATTTTTCAACTTACTTTAATAAGGTAAGAAAGGCAGATGGTTCTACATCGGGCACTTCTATCTCTTGTTTGCATTCTGCTAAACCTCCATAAAACATAGCATAAAATACTGAGCTGCCAGTTGCCAAGACATACTTGTGTGCTGGGATTACTTGCGTGTGCCCTAAAATTCATATGTTAAGAAATTATATTCCATCCCTATATAAATTATAAAACACTATACAGAGTTCACTGCCACTATAACAGTATAGTATATAGATACATGTAATGATACAATAAATAAAATATGGCAGATTAAAAGACGACCGTTAATCTACTGCTTTACCTGGACTGCCTACAATGAATGTGATATCTGCCATCAGCTGATTATTAAACATGGCTGCATTTCTTTCACGTACAGTAGGTTTAGTAGCCTGCCAATTGGGATCTACAGTGGCAGTGCCGGGTGGAGGCACTGGTGAAACTATCGGGGACGGAGTTGAATTGCTTGACCCACATGGTGATGGTGGCCCACTGTAGCACTGTGACACTTGCGTCGCAGTTTCTCGTTGTGAAATAGTGTGAGGCGGCGACAGGGACAGGCCACCATTATTTATATTTTCCGCTGGAAAATTAATTTAAAAATGTTTAATTTTTCATTTTATAAACTGTATTAGCCACGAATATTAGACAAACTACAACGACGTAAAACAATGAAAACGTTTAACACTTGTTGAAATTAAGTAACAACTCGATTTTATGAGCTGCGTAGTAATAATACTAGTTTTAATTTAAAGTTGCCTTGGAAGAAATCAATATTTATAAAGGCCAAGCTCACCATTCATCCAAGTATTCGTTTGAGCCACGGACATAGTGTCCCTACCATCCTGTAACCGTTTAGGAGGTTTTGAAACTATTCTAGAGCATAAATTGGACATATTGAATTGACCAGCGCTTATTTTTTAAACTTTAAAATCCGAACACTTAGAGCACGAACTATGTATGACATAGGTCAGCCATCTTGTTTTGGCAGGTGGCGCCGAACCAATAACAGTGTTGCCTGTGTTCTCTCTTTCGAGACGGATGGTAAATAAATAACATGATTGTTATATAAACTATTGCATTCGAAAAAATGCGATATTAGCTTCAAATAGAGCCCAATCCTAATTCTGATTTTTGCAGAGACGTGTTGAAGTACTAAAAGGACTTGTTTTGTTATTCGAAAAACTATCATACTAAGCGTCTATAGACGTCTATATTCTATCCTTAGGAATAGATATGAAATTTGACATACCTACTTAGGAACCAGAGATGTATGGAGCTCCGTAAACCGTAATCGAATCCGATAAAAAAAGGTTCAAATAATTTCGGATAGGTGCCGAGTCTAAATTAAACACGTTATGACAGTTTTTCGCTGTTTGAGGTGGTACACTTATTATTTTATAATTTTAGGTTTTTTCTATATTTATAATACCTAGAAAGAAAGTGAAAATACATTATATATCTTTGAAGGTCTTCAATAATCTATTATTCATAACCGAAATTATCCGAAATAATCGGATAATCCGGAATAACTTTATATCCGTAACCGTAACGGCAACCGGTAAATTATTATTCATATATCCGTATCCATATCCAGATCCAACATTTCATATCCATAACATCCCTAGTAGGAACACCTCGGTCGACCCTGAATTCGACTTCATTTCGGTGTATAACGTGTACAATCTGATTATATAATTATCTAATGATTTATTTATTGCCTCAGAAATATAATAACGGTTATTTTAGACGGTAATTTTAGTAGTCAGTTTTAGAAGTATTTTAGTAATATGTTTTTCGAGCAATTAATATTGACTAAACACTTAATATTTTATCTGCATATTACACAAACAATTTATTAATATAACTATTTGTCCATATCTTACTAACGTTATCGTTACAAAGTGTTTCACTCTTGTTTGAATCCAAGGACTCCTACCTGATTAAAATTAGGGATGTAATGGATATGAAATTTCGGATCCGGATATGGATACGGATATATGAATAATATTTTACCGGTTTCGGTTACGGTTATGGATATGAAATTATTTCGGTTTATACGATTGTTTCAGATAATTTCGGTTACGGATATTATATTAAAATATATAATGTATTTACAAAGTTTGTCTTTGTTTCCAAATTTTACGTGGTATTATAATCACTTCTTCTTCTTCTCCATCTCTCTCAATCATCATCTCCATAAAGCAGGTTGGCGACCATTTGTCGATACGCGTCTTTATCAGCAGCCATATGAACTAGCTTATCTGTGCTTTTAACCTGCAGCCAGTGCCTTATATTTGCAATCCATGAGATTCTTCTTCTACCTGGACCTTTACCTCCTGTATATATATTCAAAATAGGCTGTTTTTCTTTTCTTAACGGTTTTTACAATTTCCAAATCTTTATTAATTATTTGTAAAACTTTAACATTCGATATTCTACTTTTCTATTTAATTTTAAGCATTCTTCTGTAGATCCACATTTCAAAAGCCCTTAGTTTATCAATTGACTTCTTTTTCAGTGTCGCAATTTTCGGAAACATACATAAGAATTGGAAGTATCTAACATTTAACAAGTCTCCATCGCAGTTTTTGAGCTAATTTTTCCGTACTCAATAGTTTCCTCTTGTTCTGAAAGGTGTTTCTGGCAATTTCAATTCTTATTGTAATTTCATGATCCGGTTCCCAATCCTCATTTAACCAACAGCCGAGATATTTGTATTTGTTAACTCTTTCTATAGAATCATTTCCCAAGCGCAAAATTGCTGACGAATTTGTTTACCAACATTCATGAATTTAGTCTCAGTTGTGTTAATTTTGAGTCCATATTCCAATAGTACCAGATTTAATTTTTGAAACAAAATTTGAAGGTCATTTAGGCTCTCTGCCAAAAGGACGGTATCTTTTGCATAACGAATGTTCTGTATCAGTTTACAATTTACCCGAATGCCCAGGTCAAGATCTATGAAAGCTTTTTTGAAAATAGTTACCGAATATATGTTAAATAGACAGGAGGAAAGGATGCAACCTTGTCTCACTCCCTATTCTGTTTTAACCTCTTTAGTCAACTTGTTATTTTTTTTATGTTAATAGCTGACAAACGAGCAGATGAGCCACCTGATGGTAAGTGGTCATCGTCGCCCATGGACATCAGCAAGACTAAAGGTATCACTGATGCGTTGTCCGCCAGGAAATGAGAAGAAGATTAGAAAGCAAGTACTGGCTCTCAAGCCCCCAGCCGGAACACGACGAGTCGTTTGGCGGCTGACTCAAGCAGGAGGGTGGTAGATAGCCAGGCAGGTTTCACGGAAAGATAATAATACCAGTAATAATATTAATGACTTTTATTAATATTAATTTTTATCCTTGGTTTTTGTTTTAAATATAAATTCTTTATAAATGTGAAACTCTTTTTATCCATTCCAATTGATTTTAAAATCGTTATTAATTGATAGTGTTTGACATTATGCAACGCTGAACTAATACTTGGATTGCTACCAGAGCATCTCTAGTGTCTATGCCCGCTCTGAATCCAAACTGTGTTTCCCCTATATATTCCTCAGTTATTTTGTAAATTCTGTTTTGAATAATTATCAAGAATATTTTCAAAAAATGGCTCATGATATTGATCATTCTATGTTCTTCGCAGTTTTAGCATTAGCTTTTTTTGGTAGTGGTGTAAATATGGACAAAAGCCAGTCGTCGGGAAGCACATTGTCCAAATGATAAAACTTGTTAAATAATGAAACCAATTTGTCCACATTAGATTCATATATTAATTTTAATACCTCCGCAACTATACCATCAGGGCCTACTGCTTTTCTGCCTTTTAACCGATGTCGGGTTGCTATGAATTCAGATTTTAATATTTCAACACCTTGAGTTTCCATATCAAATTCATGTGATAAATCGTATTTTGGCCTTTCATCCTTATATAATTTTTTCACGTATTTTTCCCATATCCCACAAATTTACTATACTTACTATTAATTTACTATACTACTTACTATAATTCCATCTTTATTTCTTAAAATTGTATGAAATTTCATTTTGTGAAGCGTTATAAAATCTGTAACCTTTTTATGTAAATTGTAACTGTCATGCTTTTGTTGTAGTGTTTCAATTTCTATGCATTTATACTAATAAATGCATAGTTGACTACAACTATTGTTCTCTTGCTGCTATTATCTTCACATTGATAAGTTTGTCTATTTCATTATATTTATCTAAATTATTTTTGCACTGTCTACGCACATGCATTAATTGCATTATATCATCAGTCATTTATTCCTGTCGTTTTTTGATAATCGTACTGCTACCTAGCGATTCCAATGTTATATCTTTGATTTTTATCGGAAGTGCATTATATGTTGTAATAGTATCATATTTACTTTCATAAATTCTATTAATACAGTTATTCAAATTGGTAGTAATCGCTCTATTTGTTGTTTAGTTTTTAAGTTTGTCCAAATCGATTCTGTTAAAGCAAGACTTGGGTATTATCTTTTTAAATTAAATGTTAATTTTAGCAAATAAAGGAGTCTGCACCGGGATAGGTTTTCACGTTGGTGACTGCATTTTTGAATCATGAAAAAGTCAATCTGATTTCTTATAACATAAGTTATCTTGTCGGCAGGTGATCGCCAAGTATATAATCGTCTCTTTGGATGTTCTAACCAAGTGTTAGTGATGATTAAATTATTCTTAGCACAAAAATTCACAGCCTATCTCCTCTGTCGTTTCTCAAACTCAATCCAAAATTCCCAACAATTTTCCCTGCTTTTCCCGTTCCAACTTTAGCATTTAAATCTTCTATTACTATAATAATATCTTGTGATTTTATTGACTTTAATATTGTATTTATATTTTCATAAAATTCTTCAACTTCTTCATCATCGATATCTGCAGTAGGCGCGTTGACTTTTATGATGTTAAATTGAATGTATGAGCGTTTATTTTAAGCATCATACACCTGTTTGAAAAATGAACTATATTTTATACATATTTCTTGATGTTATTTCTTACCAATATATCGACTCCGTTGTGATCTGATTTAAGGTCCGACGAATTCCCTGTATAGTAAAGTGTGGCTTCCTCCTTCGTAATGCTTCGACTATCAGCTAGTTTGATTTCACTATGTCCCATTATGTGTACTTTTAATCTTACAATTTCTTCTATTACATTTTTTAGTTTACCTGCTTTGTTTAGCCCTCTGACGTTGCATGTACTCAGATTAAATTCTTCATTTTTCTTATTCACGAAGTTAATTCTTCTTGTATTCTAATCTTCGCCAGTAATCAATTTAACATCTTTGAGCCCGGCAACTCTTCGACGCCGAGTGCTAATCGGTTCACATGGCTTCTCACTGCTTTTATATTTCGACATGACATAATGGCTTACTAAGGGCAATCTCAGTGTAGTGGAGGCTCAGTTACCTTCTTCACCAGTCATTTAAGAAGTTATTTAGACTTCAAAGCCGCTGCAACCTTTTTCAGTCGGTTACCCGACTAGGTGAGGAATGGTTATACCGCCATCTGTGTGGTCGCCATAGCCCCGTCTGTTGTCTAGCAGGGAGCACCACGATGACAATTGTCATCGTTGTCCAAGGACACGTGCAGGTGTGGTTGACATTTGGGCCGGTTGGTTGTTATTCCCGTTCTCCCCTTACTCGCCTATAATCACCGAAAAAACAAATTAAATAATAAAAACTATCTAAGATGAGAACGACGCGGCTAATGTATTAGCTCGGTCAGCGTAAACCAGTCATAACGTGCTTTATTTAGACTCTGCCACTATCCGAAATTATTCGAAAATTTTTTATCGGATTCGCTTACGGTTACGGATATGTTTTTATTTCGAATATCCGATAGTTTCGGTTATAGTTACGGAGCTCCATTACATCCCTAATTTTAAATTTGAACTTTATGCTCGGTTGACGTAGTAATTTTTACTAATTATATGCAATACTTCTAAACATACTGTATTTATAAAAATGCAAGTTAGGTTCATTTTGTATAGCTCACCGTGCAATGTATTATACCATTTTAAAATATTAATAAGTTGCCCTTGCTTTTAAAATAACTTTCAGAAGTAGTGAAAGTATTTTTTTTTAAACAGCGAGTGTCGAATTTGGCTAAAGATAAATTTATTTAACATAATGTAATAAAGAAAAACTTAATCAAAAATAATTTTCGTACTTAAACTGCACGTATGGTAGGTATATTTCGGAATGTACTCAATTACAATGTAACTGGGGATATGGTTACCAAAAAAGAGTAGCAAAATTTCAATAATGATAGTAATAATTTCTTTTGGAAAAAAATTAATACCTAAAATTATTTCTTTTTAATGATAGACAACGTGGCCTACATCCTTGACCGCAATAATCGTTGAGTTTTGGGGCATCATTAATGATAATAAATACAAAATATTGTTAACGACATGGAAGCAAAAGGCATTGGTTATGAGTATTCTTGCAATAATACATTGGGAGCTGTTTGAGTTGCTTGCAGTGTTGTGTTGTTTAGGGTTAGAACACGAGAAGAACCTAATGTACTACTTAGAATTATTGTATTCAACACAATTGAAAACATATAATAATTATCAAACTCGAACATAATCAGAGTTAAAAAGAGCGCGAACTATGGGAGTTGCATCGACTCCATTCATTACCGCCATGAACAGAGGCAAAACGGGCAACAAACGACGTAGTTGTCCGCTACCGCATTATAAAAAGTAATCACGCGCTAATTCGTTGTCAGTTTTCACATACAATATTTTTAAGATTAAAAAAAAAATTATCAGGTCTCAGTGTAGATTACTTTACTGGTTTAATTTTTTTTTAAGATGTTTAGCTTTTTATCTTAGAAACTGTTAATTTTATTAGTATACAGTAATGATCAAACCAATAATTTTTATTTACATTTTATTGCAGATGTCTAAAGTCTCGATAAGTTTTGGCCCTGATATATTGAATAAAATATGAAAATTTCATTATCCCATTGTCTGAAGTCGGCGCAGTATGTCTATTCCTTCATTCATTTCGTTTTCCTGTGATACTTAAGTCCACTCCCAACGCATTCACACACAGGCGCGCGCATCCACGTAGACATGGAGCAGGTTAGGGGACTGGTATTTTTGTAACACAGGTATTTAAATGTCTAGGTCAAGCGCCAGCTCTCTCAAAAATTATTAGAATTTATTAGATATGTACGAATGGTTTGTTTTAAAGCTGTGTATGGAGAGAAATAAAGTATAATAATTATTCAATAATTATTATTATTGGCAATCACGCACGCACGCACACATACACATTATGTCTATCCTATATCCATCCGGAGTAATGTATCTTCAAATTATAAAAGAAGTATTTCAAGTGGGTCCCGTGGTTACGCATAGGTGTACAGAAACAGACAAAATTAGACTCTCGTTATAATATTAGTTGATTAATGTCAGGGCGTTCACTGATTTCGTAATATACATATGTATATATATACATCGACTACCTCCATCGGTCTGTTATCAAAGCCGAGTGTTACGATTCATTTACATAAACGGAAGTGTTTTTGTTTCCTAATATATAATATATTCGTAATGTAATTCTTCCTGCATTATAATATTAAACGGCAAAAGCTAGTGCCTCGGATAATGAGTAGACTGCGGGAAAGAAACCTTTAAGAGTAAATATAAAATTCTTTATTGCCGTCTAGTTTTTGCACATTGTATCGCGCAATCCATTATTGCAAGACAAAAACTGAGATCGGTCGGAGATCGTCGCGACGCCGGAATACGAATCTGCCAATTATCCCCTCCTATAGTGAATTGGAATTTCGCGACTCTATAGTTACGCGTCTATGCGCGTGGCGTGGACATTGCAGAACACTGTTTATCATAAATACTTTGTTCATAGCCCACATTGCGTTATGAAACCAGGCGCCATCTATGTTTTAATGAGAGTGTGCGCATTAAAAAATATGTCAAATGTTTCATTACATAGGCAGTAGCTTTATACTTAACACTGTTGACTGTCCGCCGTTCGATTTAAAACGCCTACGCCTTAGGGCGTAAATAATATGCATATTCGAAATTAATTATTTTTCAATATCAAGACCTGAGGTATTAATTATAATGGGATGTATGATCTAACCTTATTTAATGGCTTCCGCGTGATATGGGCGTGGATAGACGGAAATTCCAAAAAAAGTTGTTTTGGCCTTTTCAACAAAGCCCACTTAATTTTTTTTTAAATATTATATATACACATTTATTTAGTGTGTCATACACATTAATTCATTTATTCAGTTCAGTATACAAATTCGATCCTTTTACAGTTTTGTTATAAATACATTCGATTTTAAAGATGAACATTATTTCATATGCAGTCAATTATATTTGATGAACAATTCACGTTCGTAAGAACGGTCAGTCCGAGGGTTAATTATAAGAAAACCTAGTCCGAGGGTGTGAGTGACTTTGTAGTCCAGTTTGTAGTGACCCTGCCTGGCGAGCGAGGGCTGTCGGGTTCGATTCTCGGCCGTAGCAGATGTTTATGTTACAAATAAATATTTTATTTCCGAGTCATGGTCATGGTTACTTTGTAATTGTCATATGTTTATTTAAATGATGTGCTGAGGAATTCTTTCGCCGCTTTTTTTCCTCGATGTTAAAGCGCCTTTTTGAAATGGTATCAAAAGCATGAATAACGTACATGCACATGATTAATTTATTTTGAATTTTATTTATTGATTCATTTTCTAGTAATGCGCCTTTGCCCCGCTTTGGTAAAATAGTTTCGCTTTATAAATAGTAACAGCACTCGGAATTGATTCTAATTCTAACTCAATGTAATATGTCGAAAGTCAAACACTCCTACGTACGTTCACACGTGGGTTCACACGTGCGTACGCTTTTCACCGTACCACAACATTTATCCATGCACAATTTTTTTATTCTCATTACACAAATATTACTGGCGTGTAATCGTATATTTCTCCCCGCCACCGCAGTTCCACCGTCACCACGATCCATGCAACCGAGTTGATATTGACAATAAATAAAACGTTTCGTGACTACCCATTACATAATAAAAATGTATAAATACCCCGATTAATAGTTTTATAGTCGTATGGCGTCTCGCATGTGGTTGTTTGGAGTTCGAACCACCCGGTTACCGAGTTACTAAAGGCTCTCCCCAATTTTACTAATTTATAAAGTGCTAGAACATCAAGACTTCGTTACAACCCATTACTGTTCTACTACTAGGCTCGGCTCGGCTAGTCTCCACTTAAAATGAGTGGACTGAATGCCACAGTCTGCTACGTTGACCAAGTGCGTATTGTCAGACTCAACACATCTGAGAACATTAGTGATATTTAATTTTGAAAACAATTTTGTATAATCAGAAGTGTGGACCTGAAACCTGAAGTCTCCAATACGGCAAACTGACCCTTAAACTGTAAGGCTACCATTATGATCAACATATTGGCTATCTATATTAATCTAGCTTAAACTATCTGCGTTGTCTGATAGGTGTCAAAGTTGCATAGACAGACAGTTTTAATTATCTCGATCAGAATGAGTGTACTTTAAACTCTGTTCCAGGGACGTTATGGAGTTCCATAACCGTAACCGAACCCAGTAAAAAAGTTTTGAATAATTTCGGACAGGGGCAGAGTCTAAATCTAAATGAAACATGTTATGACAGATTTTCGCCGGTCGAGCTGATTCACTGAGCACGTCGCTTTCATCTTTAGATAGTTTTTATTATTCAATTTTTAAGGTATTTTTTCCAGGATCATAATACCAAATAATACCCAGGCAGAAAGTCAAAATGTTAGCTTGTAAATACATTTTGTGTTTTTAGAAGTCTAACATCATTTAATAGCCGTAACCGAAATTATCCGGGTGAGACGTAAAGATCGCCTTATCTCTGTGGTAGATACATGTTTGTAGTCTGATCTTGGCTTGGTGTGTGTCCATGACATAGGTAATCCTAGTGCAAGGGTGTAATGCGATAGCATTTACTTCATTTTACCTTTAGGCGTTAACCCCACCTTGTATTAACGGTCGCGAACGCTGATTCCCGCGCCGACGTTCCCTTTGTGCCGGCTCCTGGCAATTCAGATCAGCGAATCTACCGTCTTCGTCGATCAGGCTCTCGAAGAAGTCCACGCTAATATTCATCGATGACCGGACGTGTACTGCATACCAAACTATACTGAAAACAATGAAAAATATTATTAGCTAACACCAGTTACAATTCGCCTTGACACAACATTTCGCGCGCATTATGTGGCGCTTACGAAATTATGAATTGATTAACTATGTGAATTATAGAGAGCGTATACTGTACCTAAGGATATTAATTGAAATCAAATACGATATACTTATATCCGATTTTGCACCGAGATACGCTAAGAAACCTATTACTGGGTATACAAGCATTTTTACGTCTTTATACTCAAAAAGTGCGGCACAGAATACTTAAATTAATTAGGAAAGAAATTCAATGAGTTTTCGTCAGTAGGTGTCTAAAGTTCAGACGATGTCGATCTTTATACGATTTAGGTATTCGTTTTTTTTCGAAATGTATTTTATAGTTTCCATACCTGTTCTACAGTTTCTTACAATAAATTGTGTTAATTAAGATGAATTGAATTGTTAATGTGGATGTTTAAAAGAATAGGTGTTTGTGAGAATTGCATCCGAATAGCGAACAGTCGACAACTCAGCAGATTGGCTTTGACTGTGTAAATTCAAATTATCGGCGGCAGATATTGATAATAAGAAGACCAAAAATGCACTTCGCTATACTGCACATGAGAAAAGAAACAAGCCATCTTGGAAGAGGCGGCATTAATATTGTATAAAACAACATTTTGAAAAATAAAATTTATGTAGCCATTTCCTTGGACCGTTTGATTTGCGGTCAACATGCGGTGATGTCAAGATTGTATTGAATTTTGAACATAAGGCAAAGTTCACAGGACCGCATGAATCACTCACCGCGTAGTATGAGTACAAGAATAGAAATAAACGGCGACATAAGCGATGAAGGCGTTTTTCTTCATAGACAGCATAATGCAGTGTGTAGGATTTTTTTTTATTACTATATTTTAATGGCCTTTGTCCTCTGCTTCTCAATGGCTTCTGCACGTCAATACTATGGTCTTATACGAATTGTTATACATTATTGGATGAAATACGAATTATGATATGTATATAACTATTAATTATAACTAAGCGATTATGAAATATGATAATGGATAATTCGATTATGATTTATTATGAGATCCTTAATTGTAAATGTCTCTTTCTTATCCGGAGTGCTATTTTATCAGTCTGCGTGACAGATTTATATTTAAGGATAAGGTATGGTTTCCATTTACAAGTTTTATTACCAAATTCTATTTTTCATATATCCATTGTCGATTCTTGCCATTATTCATGATATATTTTTTAATTTATTCACATTTCTGAATAACTATCTAAACACTTATGCAGCCCGGTGACAAACTATGTATGTCTTGTTATGTGAACGTATGGTTATGTTCAAAAGGCCGGATGCGATTTATGTTTAAAACGCAAGAAAAACTTCAAAATATTGTCCATAAACCAAAATCATATGCTATCTTTTACGGACCCTGGTTACCGGGTCCTGCCGGGGCAGTATTTTAAGAGTTAGATCAATGTTGGTTCACAGAATGTAGGTGTTTGAAATACACTAGCCAGGTAGCTGTTTTTTTAAACAGTTTTTATTATTTAATTTTTAAGGTTATTGTTTTTTCTGTGATTATAACACCAAATAATACCTAGAAATCAAAAGGTTACGTTTAAATACCTTATATATTTTTTTCATGTCCTAAATCATCTAATATCCGTAACCGGTAAAATATTATTCATATATCCGTATCCATATCCAGATCCGAAATTTCATATCCATAACATCTCTCGTATATCCATACCACCTGCGACTCAGGGAATTCTTATTTGGGTGCATGAGTATCGTTTCTTTATATTGAAAATTGTTATTCCAAAAATTATCAAATACAAACGTAAAAAGTGTTAAACGTTTTTTTTTTTATATTTGTTCTATTTATTAAATTGTGTCTAAAATAAAAAAGTATGAAAATAAATTTCAAGTTGAAATTCTTACGGAACAAAGGTGCTATAATAGTTAAAATGCAGTCACTTAACCACTGTTCTTGCAAATGATCAAAGTCGAAATTACGTAGCGCCAGGTACTTGCGTAACACATTTACTTTTTAACTTTATTTAAAAATATTGAGGTTTAGGTAAGATGTAATATTTATATACTTACACTAGTGTCGGATAATGTTAATGTTACTCTATGTTTTAAAATATTTTACAGTTGAGAAAAAAAATGTTCCTATGAATTCTGCCACGTATTATATTTTTACAAAACAACATCTTCATCAAAGTTTCTTATATTATTGAGATTATTGTAAATAAAAAACAATTTAAGAATAAAATTAATGTTTAACACAATTTTCTCGAAATCGCAGGTATAGCTTATGTGATTGTTGCGTTTGTTAGGTAGTGTAATTTTTGAACGAGTTTCCAAATTGACCTCACGTTCACCCATACATTGTTCACACGTATTAAGAGTATACAGGTTATGACCATTAAATGTTGCCAGTTACTTTTTATTTAATTAGTCGACAAACGAGTCGCCGAGTTACCGTCGTCGATAGACTTCACTAACACCGAAGGCATCACCGAATTATTGTCGACCGCAAACGAAGCGGTGGACCCGCATTACCACTGGCTCTCCGACACGGCGACGGAAAGACGTATGAAGCATTTCACGGTAGATTTTAGAACGAGGGTGATAGGTAGCCAGACGGGCAAATGTAGGTGTGTAGGTATCGTTGGGATTACACTGACTGGGTGGTACAGAGCCCAGCGACGTTCAACAGAAGAGACCGTCCGTCGTAGCCTCGTCCGTTATTCAGCAGGGTGCACCGCGAGTAGGGGAGGTTAACTTGGACTCAAGTATGGATGGGGCCAGTTACATCCCAAAATACATACTAAAAAAATATTTGTAATTGGAAAGTGTAGACGACTAAAATTTTTTATGTTAATATATAATTAAGGTACTATAAATGGAAATTAACGAAAAACTGTTTAATGTATCTGTAAGTTATTGAAAAAGAAGAATTCAGTATGGCATTACACCAGTTTCACTGTAATTATGAAATTACAGGATATTTTAAATGATATTTTTATGCTATTTTTAAGTCTATGAGATTACAAAAGTAAAAATGTATCGCGAAGGGTTTGATATAAATATGTTCGCTATAATGTCTATGTTTTTTGGAATCCGTTAATGTTGCCTGTACACAATTAATAACGTAATTTCAATACAAATTAAAAGTTTCAGATACATTTTGTTTTTGTGACAAAACCACCATTTAATGATTATGTACATATATATTTTTTAAGTAGATATACATATTCTTTGTCAAAATGATGGATCATAGTTGTGCCAACATCCAATAGATGACCATTTAATGAAGTTGCGAACAGCAATATATTACTAATAATATATAAACTTGAACTCATAATTATATTGCAATATATTGCAGATAATTTGCCAAAACAGTTATCAGTTCGTTACATAACTACACTAATTACATCAGTTAATTTCTCATGTAATATGTTTCTAATTCATAAAAATAAAAAAAAACTCACTTTTAAAACAATGCCGGTGCTATTTCAAAACGTAAGGCGTAGGTTTTCTGATGTGAAGAGAGGGCGGGTTATTGGTTAATGATACAAATACATTGATTTATAATTTAAAAATGAATATTTTGTAGGAAATATTATTATTATTTTAAAGTTATTATTAACCTGTATGTATTAACTTGAAGCATAAAGTTATACGGTATGTACATGAAACTTTACCTATGTTACAGTTTTTGGACCGCAACGAGTTCGTTGAACAAATTCAGTAGTTGAAAGAACCAAAAGTATTATATTATAAGTTTAAAAAGAACTGATTGACCTCAGGTTTCATTTTGACGTAATTAATCATCATGGGAAACCTCCAACTTAATTATTGCATCAAATTTACAGCTTCAGAAAATCCCAATCCACAATAATGCTTACCGTCTTTGTCCACTAGTTCAAGAATAGGTAATTGAAAAACTCACATTAAAAACAATAATAGAAATCGATTCAATATTAATTTATATAATATTGACGGCACACTTGTGTTATAAACAATGACAACAGTACACAATTAACAGAAATTTAATCTATTATTGTATAATGTTGCGGAAGGAATATTTTAGGGTGACGAAATTCGTCAAAAGTCGTCTAATATAAGCAACCAACCGATAAACGAAGAAGATTAGATCAGCTTTGGTGAAGATGCAGTGGAGCAATATTTTTCCCAGTAGTAGAGGTAGTTCTGTCGGAATTCTCTTGGCTCTGCCCTTCATTTCATTCCTTAAGAACGTACAGCATCCACCATTTCCGAATAGGAACTGCCACAGCACTTCACATTTCACACACTACTCAAGATTCGTATAGAGATTTAATTTTATTTGACGTGCCGTTGCCGCGTTGGTTCAAAGCGCGCGCTCTAGTGCGCTCAAAAGACTAAATGCGCGGGCGCACCAATCTCTCGGGCACGATTGACTCTTACGCAAGTTTGTCCGAAAAGTGCCCCGACTCACCTGTCTCCAAAGGAGCGCACTCCAACGAGAAAGTGCAAGATGATGTCACTTGCTATCACTACGTAACAACATGTAACGACACAGATTACAATTAATTCAACTCGCTGAACTTGACGTTATTGAAATTTTGTTATTGTCGGCTTTCTAGTTTTATCCGGTGTGTTTGGTAATTCCGACATCGTCACCATCATAGCGTGTTACTAGCATGAAATTAAATTTAAAAGACAGGTTTCTTGCAAATGTTTTTCTTCAAACAGTCGACAATTACTATTATTTTTTTTAATAGGTAGACGTTTCAAGAATTCTATATTTCTAAGAATGTTTTCCAGAAAATGTTTGATTTATTGTTAATATGATTGGCCCATCATTTAAAGTTTTATCCGTCGTAACTCTGAGTCTACCGAAGTCTACAAGAAACGATTTTGCTTTTTATAATAAAATAAAATATTCACGTAGAATTTTTGTCTAGATTCATATACGTAGTCCAAAACATTATCACCTATCATATTTAGAAGTGTCAAAAATACTGAGTGGCCTTGAATGTGTTGATACAAACACTTAGTGATGCATCGTGGGCTGATCACGCTGTTCGGGCGCGCACGTTAGTGATGGCCGATTGTTTACACATAATACACTTAAATCGATTTAAACCCGATTTAATTTTGATCCGGTCACAATCTTAATTGTGGCTTACATTTATTGTAAAAAGAACGTGGTAAATTTAATGAAATTATTAATATTTGAGAGTAAAAGATGGCTAATAAATATGTAAACTTATTAAAAACATTCTTAAACAAAAATGTGTACTTATATTTAATTTGAATGTGTTCTATTATTTGCTAATTATTTTAGACCTTCACATATCAGTAGAAAGTAGATATGTTCCTCAGTAGGTACACGAATTAAGTACTGTGTAACGGAATATTAAACTGACTGTATGTAAATACTGTACTAAATTTGTTATGGTAATGAAATGTCTTGTATCGTTTCTTCTCTATACCAAGAACTCTTTGCGGGGCTGTTTGATGTAAAAAAAGGCCTTTTTGGCCCCGAAAAACATTTTTCGTTGTTTATCTCTGAACTATAGTTTTCCTCTTTATCTCTGAACCTTAGAATCGATTCATCGGATTTAGCATGCTGTAACGTCATTGGCGCAAAGGCATTATCATGCGCGACGTGGCGTGATCGGTAAATAGTCTATAAGCATGCAGGCGGGGCTGGTAGCTTGGAGCCAAGAGAGAATCGTTCGCATCTAATACTAGCTTTGTGTGTTTGTTGTTTCTCTTCGATTTGCGTCAACACTATGTTTTTCTCTCTGTGACCACATCGAAGCTTTAAATCGTCGTTATTCGTTTGGGGTAATCAGAATAGTGTTTGTTCTGTAATGAGGTATTTTATGATAGCCGCCAATAAAGGAATGGTCGGGTCACTTAAACGCAATTGTTGTCGTCGCCTCGGTTCATGCATATCTCAACATCAGGGACTAGAACAATGTGTAGTCGGTGTGTGTGTGAAATACCAACCGAAAAGTCAAAAATTTGGATGGTATATCAAATTCAATAAAAAGTATGTACGCTCGAAAGCAATAAACTGGAATCACTGCATCGCAGGCTGGTCCTGACTAATTTTTACGATTTCTATGCAATAAACTGTATCATTCGATAGGTAATTTCGTTAGTACGGTTAGCCTTTTAATTGTTGTTAACAATTCTAAGTATAGAATTTCAAATGCTTTATTTCATTACAAAACATAATTGAGTTTATTTAGTTGACACACATTTATTTTGTTTCCTTGCATCTTAATTATGCTATTAAATTGCATAATCAAACAATATAATTGAATTAAGAAACATTTTATAAAGATGCAATAAAATAATTGAAACTTTAATTAGTTTTTCACAACATGGACCTACATTGTTATCGGTCGGTTTCGGTTATTTTGTTTGTTTAATAAGAATTGTTATTATAATTAAGTAATTATTACTATTATTCGGTGAATTCTGTAGGCTCTACCACAGTATAAAGACGTGTGTTCGATAACAGGCAATATATTTTATACAATGACTGTCATTGTCAGTTAAATGACAACTGCTTATGATTTTGTCTTTATTGCATTGTATAAACAACCGATATCGTTGTTTCCCACAATCCGGTTCTGCATTTAGCCCATGCGCAGTGACATAACAGAAATCAACAGCAGCTTTCACCGTCATACAGAGCATTTCGTCCGAGATGGTAGTGACACAATTATATTAAGCAGGTCGGACCACGTCTCTGCAGGTAATTGGTATTTAGTTTAGAATACTGTGTATATGAAAACGTTACCATATTTACCCTCATACCTTACACGCCTATGGTGTGTACCACAGCTTGTTTTAGAGTTTCGCAATTATGACCGGTGCTTGAACATTGGGAAAGTGATAGTTTTTTTATCGAATTAATTCATATATCTGATTAAAGTACTTTGAGATTGGACATGAAAGAATTACCATTTAAATGTCATATATTAAAGTATCACAGCAGTTGAGTATTGACAGCTTTCTAAAAATAGTATTTCTAAAAATAAAGTGCGTTTTCTCTAAGTGTTAGACTAGAATTACACAATAATTACAAATCATTTATATATTTGAATACAAAGGATGTTATATTGTCATAAAAATGTAAGAATGAATTATTAAAGTGTTTCATATCGAATAAACTAGTCTCATTTCGTGGTACTATTAATTTATTTATGTGTATTGGACACTTATGAAGTTTCACTGATTTAACACTGATTTTATGTCAAATCGATTGCATACGGCGACGTATTTTATGACAATGTATGAGGGAGCTTTATGAGTTTTCAACTAACTCGTACTGTTTACGCAGTATCTGCCAGAATTTTATTTTATTGCCTGTGTTTATTGTTTAGTGCTGTTTATTTTTGTGTAGTTAATAATACAATAAGGTGCGGTCAAAGTACGCTTTATTATAATTTCAAATACAGTTAAGGCGAAGTAACTAATTTGTAATGCACCACACAACTAATTTAATTTTGTTCATTTAATTCATTACATGTTTACTATGAGTTTTTGTTTGCGTCGAGAAAAATCAAACTTAATCCAAATTTAGTTTTTATCCTGTCCATTTGAACCCGAAGTTGTCAAGAATATTTAATGCAATAAAAATCCTCTCGTAATAAGGTGGTATAATAAGGGTAATCCTAAATTTATTTTGATATTAAAATATATAATTATTATATACGGTTATTAATATTAATTTTTCTTATATATTTTACATACTATCCTCCGTAAACAGAGGTCATTACGGTTCCATAGTGGTTTTGCGACAAGGCGCCGCACTTATGTATACAGTCTGCCCAATCCCACGGTTTAGAACGGCTCTCGCTCGGCGACACTATCATGCCATTGGGAGTCACCTTTATAATAAAATCAATAAATCATGCAACTTATTTCATTCAAGTACTTACTCATCAATATAAAATCCAAACCTTTAAATGGTTACTAACGCAAAATTACGATCAAATTGAGAGTTTGATAAAATTACCCAGTTTGTAGTATATTTTAAAACGCATAACATACCCACATACAAACACTCATTCAAACACGCATTCACAGACACACACACACTAGCAAGCGTGCACTCACTCCATTGTTCGCAAATATATACATGATAGGTATATAAAATAATTATAAGGCTTTTCTTTTCTTTTCTTTTTTCTTTTGTCACTAAATAGTAGTCGTGCAACATTGTATATCATGTTATTACTTAACCGTCCTCACCTGTAGCAATTCCTACTGTGTAAACGTCACTGGTGTCCATAACACAAGTTTGATCTCAGCATGGGTACCAGAGATTAATATGCACTTACTTATAGACAACTTTATTTATACAACAATTTTATTTTTACTTTTTATTTATTTATTTTATTTATTTATACAACAAATTTATTGTATTCAATTGTAATTTTTACTTTGTGTGTAAATAAAAATCTTTAAATTCTTTAAATCTTTACGTTATTTAATTAGTCTCGTCGCGAAGTGACATCCCGTAGAGCGCTTAATTGATATACGTATGCATTAAGGTTTCACGCCTGAGCATAATATTGACAGCCTTGTGTCGTGACCCAAATGATCATAATTATTATTAAATCTTAAAGTTACTAATTTATTAAATTTGACGTCTACTATATGTGGTTGGAGGGGGGAGGGGACCAGGCATGAGCGTACACCTCCCAGCCTCATACCACACCTGATCGTGATACTGTTTATAAATTAAAGATGGGGAAATAATCATATAATTATTTCCTTCAAAGTATATAGAAGTATGAACGAATGAAGTAAATTTGAAAAATAAGAACCGTGTTCAATATATCAGGTTATAGCTTAAATAAATTGTAATTGAAATAAGGAAATTTACACATAAATTCACAGTTCAGTCAATCGACGCAGGATACATCGTAAAATTTAGATCATGTAGGCCGGCCTTTATTAATATATTAAAAAGGAAGTCATATTTGGTACGCACCTACGCCCTTAAATTATAAATTATGTAACAAAGACCTTTCTCCAACACGTTAGAGCATGTGTAGTCGTAATCGGAAATTTACGGCGTACGACACGTTGAAGTTTTAATAATCAATAATGTAATCCCGTCTCAACCACGAAATGATCCAAATGTAGGCCAAAATATCGCCCACTCCAGTTTTTTGGCGTATTACTTAACTTAATCTTTCTGTTAAGTTTTTACGGAACCCATTGGGATGTTTATTTCGCATAAACGAATATTTACGGTTGGTTTTAGGCTAGTGTTATCTGGGTTATTTTAGTACTAAATTAAATTTAAATTAGTTCAAATCAGAATAGGTACATTGACTCGTGGAAAGCAATTCAAAGATAAGTTTTGTAACGTTTTCCGAGTTAAACTGGTACTTTATATTAATAACCGAGTTCTTTAGCATTTTAAACCTGTTTATTTAAGATGATATCACTTCGTCGTAAGATGTCTTCGTCGACAATAATTAATACCATTGTCACATGCTGTTTTTGACAATTACGTAAACTTCCTTCGAAAGGGTCTTTATTTTCGTCAATGTAGGCGGCGGCAAGTATGCAAAGGACGCTGGACGTGACAGTTGACTGTAGATACGTTTTTATGCAGGTTCCTTTGTTCTGCTATCGAAAGTGGAAGCTTATTAATGCTTATTTCGACTTTTAAATAATTTATTTAGTTGTCGTCCTAATGTTATAGTACTTTTTGCTCGTTTGGAATATGAAACAAGCTATCCGTAGAATAAGTAATTTTATTTATTTTAACAAATTTATTATGTAGGATGCAACGTTTTTTATTATTTGTTTAGGCACAAGAAAGAATACGTACAAAACAATGATAATTATGTACGTAATGCATATTTGTTATTTAATTTTTAATGATTCTGCCAAAAAACTCGATAGCTAGCGCGCGCAGTATCACGGAAAGAGGTATGTTTATGTAGCTCGTAGCGTTCAGATATTTATTTTTATATTATATACTAAAGATTTGCCTTGTTTTCTATATAAAATTAAATAAATTTAATTTTGACATCACATGATTTTGTTATAAGTAATTTAGTTCTAAATGCTAAAAAACGAATATGTAGAGCGAATGTGTGCAGATAGTACGCAAAATCATTAAATTAAATAACGAAATGTTATTTAGTCTAATTAATCTATTTAAACTACGGACCAATCCACAGTATTAGGTGTCACTTTAGATAATACACTTCAAAGGGGCTTAAACAATTAATAAAGAATGTAAAATGGCTTAAAATATGATAACTTGTGACGACTATATTGATATTAATTATTATTAATTTGATTATTTGAAATTATTCAGTTTGACCATTTCTTTAATTATTTTACTCTATAGAAATATCTTTTACAAATTTTCTATCTGTTAAAAGTAGTGATTATATTGGCAAATTGCTAAGTTAACGAACTTCCGAAAATTAAAAAAAAAAGTTTAGTATCAAACTGTATGTTTTCGGCCATGCCCGATCGAATGCACTCATCAGATTTTTGCTAACTTGCGTGGGAACTAAATTACAATTGGTTTATCTATTTTTCGTGTCCGCCTCGTACTCAACTCTACTATGACGCATTGACTTATGCTAATGAGAGACGTTTTTATTATAAAACCACCAGAATTGTTGTTTCTTGTATTTATTATTCGATATAAAACCTTGAATCAAATAAATTACTTAGCCATAGATCATTACAAATAGTGTTGTTGTCATCAAACATTTTCCGAAAATCATACATTGATTTACTTTACGGTTGAATACATCATATGTAACTATTTCCTTATAGAAAAAACATTTTTTACACGAAAACCATCTATATCTAATATAAACCTAACGGCACACATTTTAAATACACTCAATACCACTATTTGCTCCAGCGGTCATAAAAATGTTAGTATATTACCCAACGCTTCACTAAAAACGATGTGTCCGAAACACTGACGGCACGCTGCTTAACATTTGAAGCCACTCTTCATAATCAACATTTCCATCGCCAATCATCGACTTCAAATGCGAAGAGATATCCTCCCAAATATTAGTAACAGCGTTCACTTTATCATCAGGGTAGTTGGTTCATTGGTAAACACTACAAAGAATAATATTAACATGACAGTATATGCGTGACAAAGGTATTGCGCTCTGTCACACACGTAGACATCGGTTTGCTCACAAAAAATGTCAACCAATCCCTCTTACAGCCATATCAAATGTTCGATTGAATGCATTCAAATTCAAAATCATTTAATCATATAGTTATTTAGTAAATACACTTATGAACGTCATTTTTTGCTTCTACCACCGTTTCGAAAAGTGCTTTAACAATGAGGAGAAGAAACGGCGAAAGAAACTCCTCAGCACATCTTTTAAACAACATATGGTAATTACAAAAGTTTAGTTAAACCTGTGCGGAACTGGTTTGGACACTAATTTAGTCCAGGCATCCTTGTCATTCATGTACTCATCTATACTATAATATCCCTTGCCTATAAGTTGTGTTTTATTGCGACGCTTAAAAGTTCCAATGGGCAACTCGCGTAACGACTTAGGAATCTTATTGTAAAAACGAACTCCAAGCCCCATAAAGGAACGCTGAACCTTTTGAAGACGAAATGCAGATGTAACCAAATTATGCCTATTTCTTGTTTGATGAGTGTGTGTATCACTTTTCTGCTTATACGTATTTAATTTTTTTTTTATAAATAGTAAATTACTATATATATATACAGACTGGCTACTGTGAGTACACCTATTTCTTTAAATTTTTCTCTTAATGACTCACGCGACTTTAATCTGTATATAGTTCTAATTGCTCTTTTCTGTAATATAAATATTGAATCAATGTCTGCTGATTTACCCCACATTAGGATACCGTAAGACATAAGACTATGAAAATAGGCAAAATAAACAAGTCTAGCTGTCTCTACATCAGTAATCAGTCTTATCTTCCTAATAGCGTAGACAGACCTACTAAGTTTACTTGCGAGAACCGATATATGGGCGCCCCACTGAAGCTTACTATCTAAGGTGATACCTAAAAAAACTGTGGATTCTTCCATAGGCAGTGATTCGTTGTTTAATTTAAGGAATTTGCCTACCTTCTGCACATTTGGTAGTGCAAACTCGATACCTTTCGTTTTATTGGCATTTAGAACTAAGTTGTTTATTGTAAACCAAAGCGATACATGGGACAAAGCACTGTTTACATCGTCAAAATTTAATTTATTTCTTTCAGTCTTAAATATTAAAGATGTGTCATCAGCAAAGAGTACAATGTCCGCATGTTTGCTAATAAAATACGGCAAATCGTTCATATAAATCAGAAAAAGGAACGGACCTAGAATAGAGCCCTGTGGAACACCCATAACAATAGATGATCCCGATGATTTGGTATCATTTACACTAACACATTGAACCCTACACTTCAAATAGGACACAATCAAATTGAGAGCATTGTACTTGACGCCATAGTGACTAAGCTTAAGAAGTAATGTGCATTGTGCATGTATGTACGTAGCATCTCGATAACTATTGATGTCAAAAGTATTTTAACGCTTAGACTTTTACAAAGTTAACAATCCCAGACTTCCCGCTTGGACCTTTATTTTTTATGAACACCCGCCCCCCATCTCAAATTGTCGAAACATATCCCCCTTAAAATTATCAAATTTTGAGGGAAGTGTTGACATGTAGCCAGTCTCCAATTGAACTACTGTTTGCGATGAATTACTTCGATATTAAGCTTGCGCCCGGGTAACTTTAAAAAACCTTGTAAGGGTTGTCTATTTCGAAATCACCAATCTTCAACCACTGTCTAAATTATCAATAGTATTAATTCATTTTAAACTTGGGGTGAATGATAGTATTAAATCTTTGGTGTCATCTTCTTCAAGAATACTATACAAGTTCTGCAAGAACAAGAAAATGAATTAGAAGCAAAAAAATTCATAACAAATACATCACTGAAGTCAAATAATTAAAAATAAATTGAATTGGCATAGAATTCTACCACTAAAATAGCTATGATTAACTCACCTCCATTGTAACATGGAAAGCTGCACACAGAACACTACAATACAGAATAGTTTAGACACAATAAAGAATGACTATGAGTTTTGTTAAATGGTTCTCGATCTTATATACGATGAGTAAAATGTTATCAGAAACGGAATGGCATTATTTGCTCGTTACTATTGCTGTATCAGCAGCATTCTTATCTTATTTATTTAAACCAAAAACTTATGTAACCCTATATGTATATGTATATAACTCTTGCCTTATCAGCGAATTCATACTTCCAATATAACTATGTACATGCTAAAAAAGTTTCCAAACAAAATTAAATTACTATACACAGATACTGACAGTTGCGTTTATGAGATTAATGGGTAATCGGATATATTAAATCGTTTCGGTAAATCGGGTCTTAATGTCTTCATAAAAATATAATTGTTTAATAACATAGTATATTTATAATTAGAATTGTAAGTAATATGTTAATGGTATACAAAATGATATAAATTGTGGTAAATTTTTTTATATCGTATAATAAATACAAGAAACAACAATTCTGGTGGTTTTATAATAAAAACATCTCTCATTAGCATAAGTCAATACGTCATAGTAGAGTTGAGTACGAGGCGAACACGAGAAATCGATAAGCCCATTGTAATTTAGTTCCCACGCAAGTAAGTAAAAATCCGATGAGCGCATTCGACCGGGCATGGCCGATAACATACAGTTTGACACCAAACTTTTTTTTTGTTTTCGGAAGCTCGTCAACTTAGCAATTTGCCAATATAATGATTCGTCTGGTTCTAACTCAAGAGTTACACACACACATCATGACTACTATTAAACCATACAACGTCAATTAATAAACCGTGATCCGCTCATAAATAGTAAAAACGTTTATGTTTTTGAGGATGAAAGATAATATTTAAGGGATGAAATATAAAATCACTATTTAAACATTGATTAGAATTATAAAATATGCATATTGATGCATATGGCTGTAAATTAAATTTACATATTCAGCTAAAAACGAGTTTCGGATCACGAGACGTTCTTCACATGACTTTGTAATAAAACACGTTTTATTCCATTGTCGCGTGAAGGATTTACTTCAACAAAAGAGCGCGTTGAACAATGTATTTGTTCCGGCTCTCAGCCGTTGTCCTGTATGGAATTTAAATAATTAACAGGAAATTTACATACAATGTCTTGACACACTGACATTAAAATGTACTATACTCATAAATTGGGTACACAAAATAGTGGCAGGAACAGCTTAACTATGTACGAGTAGTACATAGAATATTAATAAAATCGTAAAAATATCTGGTTGAAATTGAAAGAACGAACTGGCATACAATGCACCTATGATGCGTGCGCTGTAGCACGATGCGGGTAATAGTTAAGATGAGATTGGTGAGACAGTGACTATCTATAGGTTTTTGTAAATGTTGGTAAGAATTTTCAGAGAACAATTCATTTAATTGTTCAGATATGAGCACAAAATACTATCATAATATAATTTAGATTTCCATATTTCGGCTGTTAATTTTATTTTACACCAAACAGCTTGACAATGATTAAATGACATACAAAATCTACTTCATTTTAAAGTATCGACAAATCTATCGAAGCATTATTTCGCATCACTATTATGTTACTTTAAGGGAAAAACATGTTGTTTTACATTACGTATTTACAGAAAACATTAGGAAATTTTTAACATTTTTTTTTATTAACTAATAAATGTTTTATTGTCATGAAATTTGTAAAGTATATAACGTTTAAGAAAATCAATAATTGTTATTTAAATAATTTTAACTAGATTGCTGCAACCTCAAAAAGTAAAAGTATTTGTCATATATGTCGGGAGCACTATGCTGCAGCGTACGAAGTATAATGTGACCCCTAATCTGGGTTGATCTTAAATAGAGTCGACCAGGCGATTCTGTAGTCTAGTTGGCATTCAACCTGCCTGCAACTTCGTGTCCCCGGATTGATTATCGACTTCGGCCTGCATCAATATTATATGTCAGATAAATGGTAGGACTCGCCGTCGTATCTTGGCTGTTGTCGGCATTAAATTTATGTGCACACCACCGGTGAAGATCTTAGTGTGGGAGCATATAACAAGACGATAAATAACTAAATGAGTTAAGAACAATACTATTACGTACGAATACCGTCGGATTAAGCTTGGGGTTACAGAGCTCAGCGACGTTGCGTTATTCGTTATTCAGCAGAGTGACCCACGCACAGAAAAGGTTACTTAGAATCTGTAGAGCGCCTTTTACACCAATTAGGCGCAAATTGCTCAGATTACTTGACTTGATGAATTTGTTTATATTAATACCTAAGATTTCACTCTCGAATCATTCGGGTCAGTCTTAAAATAATATTGTCTGATATGACATGTTATGCTTGTTTCAGATCCATGTTTATACATACTACGGTTCTCGTCGCAGCTCCAGTTCGAAGAGAAGCAACACGAAGTGAGCATGACTGCCCTGAGGTTGGTACAGCGGATGAAGCGAGACTCCATTCATTCAGGACGCAGACCTTCGGGAGTTTGTGGCGCTGGTAAGATGTTTGTTTATATAATACATAGACTTGTGCCACTTATCATAAATTTGATTTGTAGTATCTTTTGGAGTATGGTGGTCGAGCCTCTACTTTCCATCTTTGACTCCAACTTAACTTCTCTCACTTGAAGAGGATACTGTTATATTGACAAATTACCTCGGTCTACAGACACTCCGTCGTAACGCAGCCGTGCTCATATGACGCACCAACTTGTCACGTTCTGCTTAAGGGTATTTTCAATCGCGCCGTTAGCACATCATGAAGTTGGGAAAATAGAAATGCCTAATCGTGCTCTCAAAACTATTGTTAAAATTTTATAAACGGTCTTTCTGTGCACATTTAACAGAAGCGTTGCGTGATGCTTTTGTATGTACAAACGAAATTTTCTTTTGTATGTACGAACAAACAAATTCATAAAGACACGCAGAGAGAGCGATAGTATTCGATGTCCTTGTAGTTTTATTGAACACGCGGAATTTATGTCTGTGCCTCAGTCGTAGAGAAAAACGCTACATTTTTCAATACTTTAGTCGTTCAGATCGACAAAATTATGTTATACGTCTCTTACACCGGAATCTAAACCATTCCAGCTCTGCTCATAGCAGCTCGGTTACACGACTTCTCGCGTACGACTGCAGATGTGGTGCGGATAGTGAAAGTGCACGAAACGACTATAAGGAAGCGACTACTGGAGTTTGGGGAGACACCATCCAGTGCGCTAACTCTCGAGGAGTTTATGACTGTGGACTTAGAGGAGGAGCAGGATCCGCCCGCGTTCCGAGCCGCCAGAAAGAGAGACAAAGAGAGATTGGCGAAGGTAAACTTGCTCTTAACACATTTTCGAATAGATCACACACAGCAACTTCACTTTATTAATGATAATAATAAAAAATAAATTTAAATTTTCCTCCTTTTTACCAAATTGTATCTCCATTAGACGTCGTGTTTTGGTTCCTTCCTGTAGTGTCAAAATAACCCTAGTTAGTTAGATCGAGTAATTTCATTAAAAAATCAAATAAAGAATCCCTAGGAATAATCACACACCGAGGTAGTAGTAGGTACATTACTGAGCAGCAGGCGCCTGCAACTTCGTTTGCAAAAACGTTTCAAAGTTCTATTTAACAATATTCACCACAGTTTGTTTACCTCTGTAATATTTAAAAACCTTGTATTAGGTACATATTGTTGCATAATTGTATGTTGTTTACAACTTTTCAGATTTGCCAGACTCATTTCCCTAATATAATTGCATATTTTACAAAGTTGGCTCGATGTACAACGAATAGTTTTACTCGTGTCGAGATTTGCATAGCTAGACCATTACCTATGTTCTGTGTCACTTTTAGACGACGGATTTAAAAACAATTTACATACGAGTATTTAAGACCCTAAAGAGTGAAATAATCTAAAATAATCAATTTTTATTTTTAACGCAGAGATGTCTACATCATAAAAAGTTTAAATGCAAAAGTAAATTCTCATCTATTTCATACTCTCTAGTGATTAAAATAAAAAAGCACGTATTACTTAATATCCATCGACCAGTATTTGTGCAAAGTTTTACGAAAATTACCATATTATGAACAAAATCTCTTTAAATGAAATTTACAAAAACTAAAATTTTCGTCGTAAAAAGTATTACATTAAATCTGATGGAGTTTCATACAAATGTACATCGCATATTTTAGCCCCATAGGGACAGAATATCTTAAAATCATCCCTTAGTGGATGCATACTAATGTAAGCATCAATCAAGCCATTGTCGAGATTTCAAGTTGCTAATTACAGCGGATTCATTTAATTATTAATTGATCAAGCAATAAAGATATAGAGATTATATATAATTTGGAAAAAGATATAAACCTATCAGTATTTTTGTCTTTTAGATTCTGATAATTTAAATCTTTACTGCACATCAAGAATAGGGCAAAACAGTAATAGCAAAGGCATATAAACAATAATAAAAGATGCTCTTATCGATCAGCAGTGGGTTCTTCCGTACATCTCCAAGATTCGGACTTAAGAACAGCATAAATAAGTTAGGGTAAAGTGCACAAGAAATGTATAGTATTGCGCATGAAAGTAAGAGAAAGACGGGCGGGCGGGAAACTAAGTTAATCTGAAAACGGGCATTGATTTGGTTTTTAAAAGATTAAAATGCACTCATGGTATAATCTTCATTTTGTTTGGATTAGAACATATTTTATCATAATACGGGTACTCACGATAAGTATATAACACGTAAAAATACGCTTATCTTCAATACTCGTATCATAACAAAATAGATCTCCTTTATAGTCGCCAATCAAATTTGTAACACAGCAGCAGATTGCGAAAGACTATTTTGAATTTCACGGAGTGTATCAAACGAATTACATTTCATGGTTCTCGGCAACTTTCACTTTTCTTTGTGATCAAGTGATGGTCATGTTGCTATATAAAGAAAGGTCAGGGTTGACTTAGGGTCTGGATTCGTTTCACAGCCAAGGCAGATATTTATGTATCTGATATTTCTATGTATATACATATATATAAATAATAGATGAATGTGACTAATTAAAGTTTCTGTTGCCCGCCACTACACCAACAAAACAAAAAAGACCAACAAAAAACAACTATTAAATATCTAGGGGTCGTTCTGGATGATAATTGTTAATATTGCATAAACAATTTGATTTGTTTGTTTCAAAGTTTAAAAAAATAAAGGCCGTGTTGTAATAAAAATTACTATATTTAGCTTTGATTCAAAGAATTGTAAGTTACTGCTTTGCGTGACTGATAAGAGATGCGAGTGAGGAACACTACGGGCTACGTTTTCTCAAAACATTTTGCGAAACCCTAATACTAATGGATTACAGAACTCAGCAGTATCTACATAGTGAGGTTCATGCAGTTTTGTTCCTTTTATATTTCCCGTAGTTAGTTTATTGTTTTCTTCTAGTGACGTACTTTTTATTTATTTTCGACTATTGAAAAGAAAATTTAAGTTAATTACAATTTTCAAACGAAAATTAATTATATTTTTAAATTTTAGTTAATGGACGAAGAAGACGGTGAGACGGAATTAACAGAGCTGCAGAGAGAGATCGACGCTCAAATAGAGAAGGACAGCTCGAAAAAAAGAAAAGCTGTAGCAACTACACCAATCTTACCCTCTGGTATTAATTCTCACAAACCGTACTACTGAGATATGATTTTAAACACAATATTTGCCTTGTGGCAACCCTATATCGGTTCTCAATACAACATTTTGATTTTCTACTCTTGCAGGCCTAGTATCCTTCACACGTTAAGATTTATCTCGCAGTATTTGCCATTTTCTCATGTAATATGTTGTTAAACACGAACTCCATTTTTAAATCCTTCATCCGATTTAAGAAAACATTGGACAGTCTTTTTTAATAATTATAATAGTTTTGAATGTAACTATGTTATGATGTACCGTACAAATCCTATGTAAAAGTTTTCGCTTACTAAAATAATGAAGTGGTCGATGCAAATTGATTTTCCTTTATTGATTCATTCTGACTAAAAAGATTGTCCAATATATCACGAAGTCTCCGATAAAGGCTATTAATTATTAATATCTAGATCGAGTTTACAAGATGTAGCTCACATTTCGTGAGACAATTACATAAGACTACGAAATAATTCATGCATTGGCAAACGTACTGGGCCTGCGGACATGGAGTTAAATGATTGCTCTCAAGAATTTTCTTGTTAACCACATTGGTCTAGTTTAATAATAATAAGGTTAAATAAAGTGATTTACTACGTAGAAAAATATTTCTTCATGCTGATGCACGGGAAGGTGGTCGATTGATAATTTACATAGATTAAAATGTTGTTCATTATGATATATATATATTTTTTTTAATTTAAATACATTAGTTTCTATTATGTGTATTACTTTAAAAAAAATAGTATGCTGCAGTAGGGGTCCATTTTGTGTTATTGAATTCTATGGGCGACAGTGATCACTTACCATCAGTGGTCTGCTCGTTTGTAGACTAGTAAAGAACAGAATATTTTTATTGCTGTATTTACTTATTTTAATTATTCATCCAATATTTAGATAGTGGCTCTATGGTTCGTTATTCCAGATGTAAGTGCGGTAGAAGAGGCAGACGCGACCAGGTTCGCCGCAGAAGATACATTGAATTTGATTGGCCAAATAACAAAAGACGAAGCTGACTTGGCCGATAAAGAAAAATTAGAGAAGGGACTTGGTAAGAAATTATTATTCAAGTGAAAACTTCTGTTGGCGCGTTACACGATTTTTGGTAGGTGATCTTATGGGTTCGCGTCAGCAACATGATAATGTTTAAAATAAATATATAAAAATATTATATACATAAATATATTATAAAAACCTTATAAAAATAATATAAGTATATATTAGTTATTATTTTAATTAACTTGTATTTATATTTTGTACTGGGTCTACGAAGCCATAATATGATTTAACTAATAATTAAACCATATATATACACACACACACACACACACACACAAATACACACACTCACAGTGCTAGTTGGCGAAGTAGAGCTAGTCCAAAAACATGAAATGATCTTCACAATTAAAGTCTACTATATGAGTCTATATGTACGGAGTAATTGTATTTGTTGGCGAACTTCATCATCATATAACATGTTATTTAACATAATTTGATCCTCCATTCTCAGGACCGGATTTAGCAGTGATAGGTCTAGGGCCCCCGGATGAGAAAACGGGTGAAAATAAGTTTGTGAAGCCGGAACCGAAATGTGATATGCACTTCAGCAAGGACCTGTGCGCCGAGGAACTGTACCTGAGCAAAAAGGACGAGGAATACATTAACTCGTTGATAATGACAGAGGAGGAATCGAGAAACAAGACCAAGGTGTGGAATATGGTCAATGCTGACTATTTAAAGGATCAAAAGAGTAAGTAAAATGGAATTGCTTGCGACATTTTATGTATGTATTCAGGTACAAGAGGGTAGAAGCTCAAAAAAAATTAATGTGTGACGGTAGTGCACGGTGCTAAATACAAAGATTTGATAAACATAAATATTAGGGTGGATATACACTGAGAACATACCAGTTACTATGAACCTTAACAAAGATTAATTTGAGCAAAGTATGTACTTAGTAATGTTTTTATATTTTTGTGATCGTGGAATAGGCAGTAAATATAATACTTTGCCGTTGTCTGTCTGTTTAGAAACGGCATCTCATTACACGTCACTTAGTAACACATTGACGTTGGAACGATTAGAAAAATACGAATTAGATTAATTATATATTTATTTGAAAGCAACAAACATACGTGTAATGTCGTGCGATCTTTTAATGAAATACCTATTGAAATAAGTTATTTAAGTTACGAAAATAAGACACTGACATCATCTAGTATCTTATAGCCGTGGCTACTCACAAACTATGTGCAGTTTAGAAGACTTTGTCACTCTCGAAACCTAGTTTAGTAATAGTACCTAGAAGGAGACTCCTTTCTCACTTATATTTTTTATTTATTTATCATTTCAACATAACAACAAACAAATTTGTATGGAATAATATAATACAATATGGTAATCTATTTAACCATACTAATAGAATTACAGTTATAAAAAACTTCAAATTACAGTTAAACAAGAACTTCGCGCGAAGGAACTAGAAGAGAACAAAGACAAGAAGAAGAAAGTTCGCGGTTCGTACAAAAAGAAGGCGACGTACAACGCCGCGACGGCGGGCGAGGCGATCGAGAAGATGCTGGCGGAGAAGAAGATCAGCTCCAAGATCAACTACGACATACTGAAGACACTCGTCGAGTCCCCTACTGCAAGTACCGTCATAGTAACACCAAGGGTTGAAGTGTGAGTTATCTTATTATTATTGTTATTACTTATGCGTGGGCTTAGTCCGTCCTTGATCCCTTTGATCGGGTTAGGCGCAAAATGCATGGTGTATGTGTTTTTCCAAATTCCTATTGTCACGGTAAGGCAGTAGCCCTCGCAGTCCCGCGCCTAATCGTTTTTTGCTGGCAACAACCAACACTAATACTAGATTTCGTAAGGGACATTGACAACCCAACAGACGGTGATATGCGAACATAGTGGAAAAATTAACGATCAAAATCGATTAATTTTGGTAGTGGTTGGTTTATTTGGAAATTCAAATCGATGACTGATGTCTCGTTTGGACTGCGTAACGACTATGGTCGAGCTGAAATTTAAAGTAATTAAAAATTAAATTTACGGCAGTGTACCATTACTAATAACATGTAACTTCGTAGTCTTGATGCACTTTTTGATTTTAATGTATCGAGGGAATAAAACAATTTTTTTTATTTTTTATTACTATTATTTGCGAGTGTTTGCAGTGCTATGGAGAAATTGTATTAGTTATGTAAACTAAATTTGTCATAGACCTAAGACACCAAAAGCCGTAGAGACACCAGTGATAGCGTCGCCGGCGCCGCGTAAACGAAAGAAGAAGGCTCCAGTGACCAGTCTCAATGAGATTGCCACTCCAGACGAGAGTCCAGCGTCCCCGGCGCCGGCGCCGGCCAAACAAGCGCCCCCCAAACCATCCACGCCTGCGCCACCCACCCCTGTCATTGCTGGTGAGTTTAACCTTCATCCAGTTTTTAAACAAGGTTTAAATGAACCGCGTAAATCTAAAAGTATTTCTCGTGAGTGCTTAATTTTGATGGCTCTCGGAGATTTTCGTGTTTCTTCGTCTTCTGATTGCATGATTGATTTCGTGTAAAACACGTTATGTCCAGTAACTTGCTCTGAGATTTTCACACGTGATGTATGAAATGTGTGGGAAATAACACAAACAGGGATCTACAGATTTATTAATATTGCGCATACCTATGCAGGCACCTTTCTGTAGAAATAATGGTAAATTTTGCCACGGTGGTAACGGTTATTATTAATAGATAGATAATCGAAAATCATTATATATATGAAATATTATTACGAATTTATAAAATATATTGGATATAGAGATGACACGAAATACTTTTTTCTGTATATGAAGCTTAAGAACGTTTTTTATATATTGAAATTGGTACGCACAGTGTAAATATGTATTTTTCTAATAAAAACATTAATAAGTCCCTTTTTTCAGTTAAAAAGCTTAAAAATATATGTAGATAATCTTATGTACGTTTGTCGTAATGCTAATTTAATTCGAAATCGTTTAAAATATTTTGATCTTCCTTTACAATCATTAAGTAACGTAAATAAGGTAACAATTGAATATATTAAATGTAAGTGCTTTAATGTTTTATCCCAAAACAGAGTTATTTTTAAAATAATTCAATCTTGTTGGAATGTTTTAGAGACACGCATGTCACATTCATATATAATGGAAATATACATATATTTTAAGCTATAAAATATTAAAACAATGAATATTGTTATTAGGTGACATGCATCTTTTGACACATGTGGATTGGTATACAGTAGGTATCTTGAGTTTCCAATAATAATGCCGGTACACTCTCCATTTTTATTCAACTCCTAGATGACCGACTTGTGGATTGGACAGTTTTTAAGAAACTACCTTCGAATTATATTATAGACGCTGATGATTACGATGAAGATATGGAAGTTGACGCCACGGACGCCGGGGAGGAACTGTCTTTGGCGGCCATGCTGCACAACGGACAGGAAGAAGACTATTATGACTACGAGGAATACTAAATAGGTAATCGTGCCGCGTGATACAAATGGTTCAAGTAACCTTGCTTCAGCTCGTATGGTGTTGGGGCTGGCGAATACACGAAGAATTTAAGAACGTATGTAAGAGGTAATATATGTTATATTACCCAAGCTTACCGCACTTACTCAAATTTATCGCAGCGTGGTTCCATGCGCAAGATGTTATGCAGTATGTAATATTAGGGTATCATCGGAGCATTATGTACACGGGTGAATTTGAACGTATTTCAAAATTCTCAAAAGATTATCGTGAAAACATATGTTTCACTTTTTTTTTTATTGATCGTCAAAGTTTCGGTGTTACGGATGTCCCTGGACGGTCGTGACCATTTAACATCGGCTCATCATCTCCTCGCTTGTTGATTATTGCCATAAAAAATATGTTGATATTTGTACGCGTGGGTGTTCCTATGCCATTATAATGTGAATGACTTCAACACAAAAGTGAACAGTTTTTTCTAAATTTGATATGCTTTATTTACCATCGGGTGGGATTACCAGTCGGGCGTTGACTTATAAGTAAAAAAAATATTAAAAATTCGACGAGACAACAAGCAGTGAACATGGATTAATAAGGTTAACTTTTAAGACATGCGTTAGATAAAATAATAAATTAAGTAACATTACTCGGGTCGACTGAAGAATTTTTTTTAAGTTTATATCTATTCAACTAATTTTAAGTTTTACGTTAGGCTTAATGTAATAGGATTTTTTTCTTGTTTATGTGTCCATATATATTATTTATATTTTTACAAAATTGTACTTACGAAATATATGATTTCATGTAGAAGCTGTAGAAATTATATGCATCAATGAAACTCCCAGATACTTTTAATTGCGCTTCCCACCCATCCATAGAATATTTTCTTAAATACAGCTCGAGATTTCAGCAGTGTGTTCTGTTAAATATGTGAGGTCTTTGCACTCGTAACGAGTTTTTTTATGTTATTGTAGCTGAATGAATTGATCCGAAATCTTTACGGGCAGCAGTTTTGAAATTAGTTAAGCTCTGCTTCACAATGGTAGCACCACTAGCCAATGGTAGCTTTACTAGTGGATGATATTTGTTATTATTCTAAGGGTTCCTAAATATTAACAATTGCATTCAAAAATAACGGAATAGGTTTAAACATAATCTTTACAATGTATTATTAATTCCATTGCCTTTTTGTAAAAACAAGAATACACAGTTGTAGTACTTTATGATCACAGCTTTCAATCCTATGAATCGAATGAAGTCGATAATTTACCTTTTGATTGATGGCTATATTATTACAAATATTTCGTGTAATTAATGACTGAACGGACTCAGGATGTCATATAAATTGGTTACGATAGAAAGATGGACATCGAGTTTTAGAAGCATACCGCGTGTATAAAAATTATAACTAAACATCTTTGATCGTCACTTTTTTATTGAAAAGAAAGGTTTGCTAATATTTTTAATTTTATAAATAACTGATACAACACTTAAGGGATCTATAGTGTAACAAGGACGACAGCCATTTCACTAAAAAAAAATGAATATTTTCAAATTCTTGGTTATGATTAAAATACCAGTATGAAGGAAATAAGTATTAAAATCTTAGCTCTCTCACTTCCAATATTTTAGTCAACATTTCAAGTTATTTAATATAATATTCTTCAAACTTCATCTTGGCAACTAAGGAACAATAAAAACGATATTAGGACATGAGAAAAAAATATAGATGAGTATATGGAATATAAAAATATGACGATGTTGTATTTTGTAACTTGTATCAATAAATGAAATATAGTTTTTTTACCTTTTGAGTATAAAATATTTGGTTGTCAGTGTTTTGAATAAAAATTATTTTTATTGATTGTAATGTGTTTTATTATTATTTTATTATGAAACTCAAAAGTTCTGTAAATATTCTTCTGTTATGCAGGTTTTAAAATTATGTGTAACTTTTTAGTTTATACCGGGTATCATGGATTTATATCTACTAATGAGACCCCAATGGCCAAAAACAGAAAATGAATGAACGAATGAATTAATGAAATAATATTTATTCGAAGTTGATTTTACAAACACTTCGAAAGTCAAACTACGCCATCGCTTCAACAAATCTCTGCAATGAGTGGTCCCGGAAGAGGAAGCGGCAAGAACTCCAAAGGAGCTTTTTGTTCCTACTCAGTTACATGAAGCACTTATGGCTATATAATAACCTCATGTACAAGCAGTGTTATCTTTTAGGTAATCATCTAGTTTGTAAAATTCTTTCTTCATAAGAATGCTTTTGAGCTTTTAATTTAGAATATGAACGATATCTGTCATATAAATATTTGCGCCTGCCGGGAATTGAGTCTGGGACCCTTTTATTGTATGTCTGCCTCTTGTACGTGGGTTTGATTAGTTCGGATGGAAATCAATTATTCAAATAAATCATACAGCAGTGACTCATTTTATCGAAACAGTCCTATAATTCCAATGGATACTTATTCTATTTACTTATTTAATGTATTAATTCACTATTGACTCGCTTTCAAATCTGCAACTAGTCAGATCATTTCCAGTACAAGATATGACGTCATTTATACACGTCGAAACCTGAACTCTGTAGTATTGTCACAACCTTATTTCAAGAATAAATAATATGCAATCTACTTCACAGTACAAAAAAATGTATTGTTGACTCAGTGCCTATAAACAGTGGTCTGATGGAAGGCAGTTTATATCCTTTGTTTACTGATTTCTTTTAATGGATATATCTAATACACTAAACCTAGTTGAGCCGTGATTATATTCCATAACTGAATCCTAGAAAAGCTGCTATCTTTAAATAGTGTCATTGTGAGCAACTGTTTTGTACCTGCAATCGTCATCGATAGTTATTACTATAAAAAAAAAACAACCAAGTCATAATATCCGCGTACAATGTACATACCAATTTAACTTTTAACTGATCGCTTTCTGTACATGAAGCATATATGAGAAAAACTATTATTATGGGGCTTTTATTAACGCGTCGAACCCAAAACAATAGTTGTTACAATTTTTGTTTTTCCTTTTTGTCAGTGCGTTTCTGCGAACTAATCTCAAAAACGGTTTAACAGATTTCGTTATGGTTTTCAATGAAGTGTTGCAGTAAGCATTACTTAATATTTAAAGTTCGTTTTATTTCAATCTGTCCATAAATAAAAAAGTTATACTTAAATGAATATATTTCTAATTCGCAGAATGAGAAAAAACCAATCCTGAAGGCGTAGTTTTTCTGAAGTGAAACGAGGGCGGTTTGCTAATCATAAATATCATAGTAATACAGAATTAAATTTAAAATTATACTGGTTTATATATATAACATATACTTTAATAAGGACTTTGTCAAGATGTGAAGAGACCTGTGAGAAGGAAATGTGTACTTTAGATCTAAATAGAATGAATTACGACTTCAATAGTCGCGTAAATACTGTAAGAAGTCGATGCTCGACTCGGAGTCGCGACTTGTCTGGACATGCACAGCAAACAGAATTCGTGCGCGCATCGAACCCACTCGCTAAGCATTATAACTAATATGCACTACGATTCTAGTATAAAACGCGTTTAGTTCACAAAACAACCAAGCAAATTCACCTCCAGAAACAAGTCGAACTAAGTATTTCGGACTTCGAGTCAAGTTGATTAAATTTAAACAAGTTTTCGTGACAATAAAATAAAAGAAATTACCGATATAGGTGTCTGTATATGAAATGGGTTTTATGTGCAAATTCCAAGAACGAAGAAAAAGGAAAATCAATCGAAACAAGATCCTAGCCATAATAAATGCTGAAATATTTTTACGCGCTAATTGTTACATAGTTTTGCCACGTATGGCCAATTTTTATGTGCTCACAAATACACGGATGCTGTCTTTCTTGAAACCGTGAGTATCAAAATATTGGACTTATGAATTACCAATAGACACTGCTAAATAGTATTTCATGTTATATTACCTCGCTTACATTTTTTATTTACGTTGATTTAATTTCACAGTACGAACATGTCTTATGTCTTACTAATTTTTTAACTTCATTCGAATTCATTCAATTACAATTGCTTTAATATAAACCGTTAAGTATTTCATCATTGACCTTAACAAACCACATGATTATAATAACAATTTAAAATCTTAACTATTACTAATTTGATTATTTGATAATTGGATTTGATTTCTAAAATCACCGCCTTCTTCGTCACACATTCACATTGTACTTGCTTGTTTTACCGTATTAGTACGCTCCAACAAAAACAAAATATTCATAGATAATATAAACAATATACAGATAAAAATATCCATAGACGACATAAACAATATACAGTTAGGCTAGAAATACATATATATGCGTGTCGTATAATGACGAGACGTGCTTTAGTATTGTCAATAATTGAATAATTTATATGTAACATTTTAGTCCAATTAGTTTTTGAAGAATAAAAATTGATAATGATTTCTTTATTCACCTCACAAAAGAGTAAAAGGTGAAATTTCTTATCTTATGACTAAATATTTTTGCACAAATATTTTATATTTCGTTTATCAATGATGTCCTGTGTATTTATAATATTTTACAAACTAGATTTTGTGACTAAAATATCAAATAGGTAAACTGAAAACAAAACACGTAAGTTCTACTAATAAATTGGTAGATATGATGCTGGGGCACACTCAAGTTTCAGAATATTTTTTTTTGTACAAAACACAATGTTTTCATATTCATACGGTGGTTTCGAAGGAAATGTTTAATATATTTCATTTCTTAGAAAGAAAAAGAAAGAAATCTGACTGTTAGTAACTTGTTTTGCTTTTAGTAAAACCAGTGAACTTTAATTATTTAATTTAATAACAACATATTTGTCATATCAACTAAATAGTTTTTGCATAATACTCGATTTAGAATTTCTAATAAACTGATTATATGATTATACGGTTAATATTTTGTTCTTAGCATCCTTCTGAAAGCCTCATTTAATAATTTTTAAAAAGTTTTTCAATTTCCTATTGAAATAAAAACTATGCAGGATAAAAAATAAATAATATATGTTTAAACTTTAATTTCTACGTAAACTTTTGATTTTTACCACAATAGTTCATTTCACTTAGACTTCTTCTTTGTTTATACTTCAAGTTTTTACTCACCAGAAGTTTCTTGTCAAAGTACTTGATGAAGTTGATAGTAAAAAGTAGAATGCCACAATGTAGTTTTATACAGATATAACTTAGTGTGGACAGGAATAATTTAATTTAGTTTAATATTATATTATTACTTAATGTTTATCGTATTATTTTATTACTTTACCCAAATCAAATCAATCCATCAATTTATCGTATTACATTACCCAAAGGTTGACTGGTGGAAAATGCTTTTAGAATTAAATCTGCCTTGTATACCATGTTTCATGGCTAATAAAGAATAAATAACTTCCACTAAAAATGCGGAATAATAATCATAATATGCTCTTCATGATAGCTTTTAGAAATATATTACAAATTATTGTTTCAAAGTATGACATTATATTTCTAGAATGATAACAGATTTTTATTTGTATATATGAACAGGTTTTTGTGTTTATTTGGTGTAGTAGGTAGTTCAAAACATCTGCTTTAAGTACATATAATATGTACGTGCATTATTGTTTTTCCCCAAATATTAGGTAGGAGTTGCTATTTTATTTATTTTATTTGTTCAACGCAGAAGCGCTATACAGTCACAAAAATATGAAAGGTTTGAAGTTAACGAAATATGAAAACGCTTCCGTCATTTACAAATATTGGCACTTTGTGTACCAATTTTTTAAATGTGATGGTGGCAACAATGTCACGCACACCGTCACAACACGTAGGTTGACATTTGGTAAATATAACATAGATAAGATTTCGTAGGAAAATAAGACGAGAGAGGTTTTATTTGCAGTTACAGATAACCTTCTGGAGCTGTTTTCAAATTTCCTCGGTTTTCCAATTTTATGACGGCAGTCAAATTTCAGTTTGGGATTCCATATTTATAACCGAATGAAATCAAAAATGAAATATGATGGATTATGTATTATTTTTAATCTATGTTTTCACGACACATATGGAGACACGTGTTAAACTATAAACATAGAACACCTACAGCAGAACAAATTAAAAAAATAATATGACTTATTTAGGTTGGCCAACATGCGACGCGAACTTTGTCAGTTTTAGTTGTCTATATGGAATATAAAAAACAATTTAGTTTGTGTTTGTGATTACGAAGAATCGTTTGTAAAAACGATATTTAACATTTTAGATAATATTCGTTACTGTAATATAATGTACGCTCTTCAATAAAGGTGAATACTGATACGATACTACGAACGCGATCTATAATGCTCAAACATTAATGTCCGTAAAAGTGAAGTGCTTATTCGTCTGGTTTGGTGAATTTAAGAAAAGTGTAATTATCGCTTTTTAGCGATGTGTGATTTCTGTAAATTGAATTGATGGTGTTTTCTAAAATTCATGGTGTTTCCGATATTATTAGTGTCGTTTGTAAATTATAGTTCGAATCATAGGGTCCACAAACGAGCAGACGGATTCTATCATGGTCGTAAAACGGTGAGTCCTTGTTACAGCATGCTAGGAAATAACTGCATCAAACTCATTTCTGACATTGTTATTTTCCCACTTCTATTAATTAATTGTTAATATTTTGTTTTTGTTGAGCCCTAACCAAACATTTTTCGTGTGTTTACGTTGTAGGTACACATTGAATGAGAATCTTATGTTTTATTTTTGTTGAATTTAGGGTTTTGCAGTCCTTTGTTGACGCTCTTTTGTTGTTTCGGTCCTTTAATATTGACAATTACATAGGTTTTGTATAGTATAGCTAGTTACTTAGCTTAATTTCTCAATTGCCGATTATCGCCTCCAAATATACGAAAAAAGGAAAAAGCGGGTATTGTCCACTACGCAAACACTTAATATAGTAGGACTACTTATATGATTGAATGTTGCTCAAATTAGTAATTTACATTAAATTGTTATGTTACATTTGTTAATAATTAATTTGAAATACAATGTATATGTGTTTGTGTCAAAGCAAAAACATAAGTAAAATAATTAATGTGATTTTAATTTCATTTTATTGTACACATTTATATAAAAATAGGGTGTTAATTTAGAAACTCTAAATTAATATTTCTTTCTATATAATGGTACTAACTAGTTGTTTACAATAAATTATGTTCAACTTTCACTTTAAAGGTAACTGCGAACTAAGTGAACATGAGTGAAATTATAATTGTATCTATATTTTGTATACAATCATAGTCAGGGGTTTAAACTGAAGTCAGACAGGGTTATTTATTTAGGGTATTTAGTTATTTAGTGAGCATGAGTTCAATTTACTATGTATGTAATTTATTGAAGTTTTTGAACTTCTAAAATGTGTAATACTAGAGATTGACTTATCAGCTAAATTAAAGATTAATAAATATTGTAATAATGCTGTTTACTGTACACCAGGGCAAATAAAAAATGGACAGTAACTTAATCAAGTTATAAAAAACAAAGTATTAATGATAAAATTCAATTTCTTCTAGACAGCCATTAGGTAAAAGTGGCAGAGTCCATGTAAAGGAAATTGAATAAAAGTAATAGAATAAGTCATTTGTTTTTCATAACACAAAAAAATTACAATATGCAGTAAATCTGAAATTTATTGATAGTAAGGAGTTGATAAGTGATAAACAAAAATGAAGAATGAAACTTCACATTATGACTGCAATTAAAGCATTTTGAAGGAGTAGAGGGCGTAGGCTTGACTAATATTTTGAGGAAGGTAGTTCAAAAGACATACAATAGTAATTGCAAAGGCATTGAAAAGAATACAGTGGAATGTATAAGTGTGGTGAAGGCAAGTTGTTTTGTATAATGGATAGATTGATTATGGGTTTAGTGAAGAAAATTTATATTTTGTTTTTGGTGTGTAGGATATTTGGGATTAAATGATATATTGTACAGACAATGTGAGCATTACTGTGAAGCTGATTGAGTGTGCATTAATCTTAAAGATAGTCATGTTGTTGAATACTAAGTAACATAACATATACTAACATAAATAAATTGATGAGGAACTTAAGTTTATTTAGCTGCTCCTTAGTCATATCGAAAAAGGGCATATTAATATAGTGTAGTGTAATGTAATATACCAATGGCTGTATTTAGGAGATCTGTGGTGGACAGCCTATTTTAATAGCCTATAATTTAGTAGAATTTAAATAAAAACCAAAACTTTTACTTAAATTAAAAATACAGTTAACACCATTGTTAGATAAAGACAATTGGTATGTAATACAAAGGTTAGTTGTAAATTAATAAATCATTGGCATATATATGGTAGAGAGAGTGAGAAAAAATGGAGGCTTATAGAAGTTATGAATATAGAAAAAAAGGGAGGAGACAAAATATCGCCTTGTAAAACACCACCAATTTTGCCAGTTCATAGAGAGTCGAAGTCCAGATGTTGTAGGCATTGCTGTGGTCCAGCAGTAATTATTATAATAAATATTTATCACTGCCTTTAGCAATGCTATTTTCTGCTTACATGTTACTGATAGTTACATAATTATATTAATAAGATTCAATGCCATGCTCACTAAACCCAAAATTACAATGAAAATAAAAAAAATAAACACAATTGACAGCCTTATATTATAGCAGAGATGCTACGAAGCAACCTATAAGTGTAACTAAGGTTATTCAAGTGCTAAGCATAGGGTGCAGAATATATACATATAATACTGGACATATTTTACAATATAAATCAACACATACTGCATGTTTGATGTACAATATAGTTATAATAGAGATACACATACAAAATAAATAAGATTAAGTCTAGTAGCAAGATTTTTTTTATGTATGCCTTAATTTATGTCTTAAATGATGGAAGATTATTTGATATGCAGGGGAAGACAATTCCACTGGGTTTAAAATAAAGTAATAATGTCAGTCATTTAGAAACACAGAACAATATGTGATATTTGAAAGTCATGAATTTCATAATATACTATAGTTATCTATACATATAGTAAAGTTGTAACTGATCATGTTCCGTACATAAAAGATATATAAGAAAAACTATTATTAGGGGCCTGTGTTAACATAATAGAATGCAGAACAATAGTTGTTAGAATTTTTGTCTTTTTGTCAGTGTGTTTGTGCACTCTAATTTCGGAAATGACTTTTTTTATTTTGGTATGGTTTTCACTGATGTATTGCAGTACATATCACTTAATATTTGAAGTCCAATTTATGTCGATACGTCCAAAAATAAAAAAAAGTTATAAATTAATATATTGCTAATTTTCAGAATGAGAAAAACCCTGTTGTAAAACAATGCAGGTGTCATTTCTTAGCGTAAGGCGTAGATTTTTTTGAAGCCAAGTGAGGGCGGTTTGCTAGTTTGTAAAATAATGTTATTGATAATTTTACCTCTAATAAGTTTTAAGTTTATATATGGTCTACTTACCCATACTTATTATTTCTTGTCAAATTATGTGACCTATAAAGTCGATATAAAAACTGGGACATTATAATAAATAAGTTGTCTAACGAGATTTGCTTGGTGCATATTGATTGTACATGCTCAGTTGTAATTATACATTATATTTCCAACTATGTGAATAAAGGAATATTAGAGGTAAAAAGATATTTAAATAGTTAATTCAAAAGTTTTAATGAATGTGATGTGAATAAAGTTTCAGATTTTAAGTTTATATTTTGCTTGGGATTGTTGTTAGAAAATTTCATATTTTGTCAGTACATATATATAATATGAAATATTGAGATTGAGAACGTCCAGAAAAAACTGGCAATTATCCTTATCTAGCAATGAGATAGTAAATTACGTAGTTATAGATGAATAGTTTTCACCATATAGGGATATCGGCTAATATTCTAAGTTAGTATGACCAATCGTAAAATCCCTATAAACCGCGTGTCAAGATATATGCGTGTATGTGAGATGATGACTCAGTTTAAATAAGCAGAATAGCTTAATATAAACTATTCTCACAAACGCATTTTGGTAAAGTAGGCCATGGTTATTGCTTTGTTCAGATATTGTTGCATGTTTTCAAAATCATTATTAAATCCAACATATACGTCAAAATATCTGAAGTGTGGTATTTTTAATTTATTTATTAATGATTTGCTAATCTAACCTTCAACCCTGTCGTGAAAGACTGTATATTTAAAACTTTATTTATCATAATAATTTAGGATGTAATATTAATTAAAGTGCGAAGGGATTATTCTGGCATTATTCTGCCCTTAGTTGTTGACGCCACGTCTCCAATCAACGCTGTATAAATACGACAATGGATTAAGATTTGTTACACATCGTTTTACGTGTGATACTTGTGATTAAATCGTTTTTTTTTTGTGCACACGACAAAAAATATATTATTTATCAAGCGATGTATTTTTAACTTTTAGTTATTCTAGTCTGCGGTGTGCATTGTTATTTTCAATATAATTTTAAATGTAAACAGTTGTCCACACAGAGATTAATTATGGTTTATAAATGTTTTATTTGTTACACCTATCTGATTTCTATCACAACTACGAAGCATCGTTTGAACGATATAGTGTGCGGTTATGATCTTAAATGCTATTAAAAAAATTAAACAATCACCAATAGATGCATAATTCATTATTAAATTTCCGACCGCTTCTGAGCTGAGACGATTTTATATATCCTGTAGATTGACGATCTCAATAAATACAGATACGATATTTGTATTACTTTTGAAGTTTGGTTATGTGATCCGTGGCTAATTCCATCAGTGATCGGTGTAAAAAGGTCGTGTAACCTTAATATAGGTTCATATTATATTTTACAAAATAGGAGAGTTAGAGGCGTTTAGTAATAATTATTGGACAAAAATTTATGTCTATCTGATATTATAAGATAACATTAAAAATAATTTTCTTCATCATTCAGCTACATGCGGCACATCGCAGCATAGTGGTGTTCGATTAAAAAAAGTTACCGATTTTAAGCGCTTAATAAAAAAAAAGTTTGAAAACCTGTGATACAGATAATGTAAATAACCGTAGTAAGTAGAATTTCAGTGACTATTTTCAACATTGGTTGTATTTGATGTAACACCCGCCCCGCTTAACGCCGAGCGCCGTCACCTGCCGGCGCGTCGATGCCTCACACCTGCACGGCAGATGTTATTCGCCGTAAGGGGATAGTTCTATCGCTAATGTCGCCTTTTTAAGTTATCCTGGTACCATCTGTTTAGTTGACTTATAAGGAATTTATAACAGAAAAATCTTATATAGCTAGTCAAAAGGTTCTTTGTGCAAAAAACACGGAATTAACGTTTCTTTTTATACTTTGGAAAAACCGATTTTAAGATCAATCATCGAATGAGCTGAATTGAGAGAACGATCTGTTGTTAAATCTTTTACCAACAAGGGTATTAGAATAAATAAATAATATACCTTTTTTCGCTAAACACTGTTTGCCTGCATGTGCACACAGTGCTGGATATTAAGAAACTGAGGTAATTACAAACAGCCAAGACTTGAACTCAAACATTTCTCTTCCCCGTGCATACCTGCTTAGGCCAGGTTTTTCACCTAGGGACCTTCGGTCGGAAGGCAGCCACTAAGTATCAGTGAACTACGATATCGCCTACAACTACTACTTTGTACGTTTGTCACAAATTATTTTTTTCATCTATTACATGGAATGTGATTTGGTACAAATATTAAATAATGACTGAATCTTAGACGTAACTTAAACACATAACACAAAAGACGTAGTAAAAAACATTTTAAGATTTAACCATTGAAAATACACGTGGAATAAATAAAATAAAAAACTTCCAAAATACATATGTTACGTTAACCAACTCACTTGCTTCATCCCCGATAACAACATATAAGCTATTAAAAGAATGGTTATTTTATTTGAATTTAAGCATACTACATCAGGAATAGTTACATTTTTTTTAACTGAAGATTAAAAATACGGGTGACTTGTTAAAATTATAAATAACGTAATAGAAGTCATAGCTCCATGTTGAATTATCATATTTCATAAATGTGTAGATTTGGGGACTTTTCAGACCTTGATTAGGTCAGATCAGTGCAGTTAAATTTGACTGCATCTTATTACCAGGGCAGGAATAAATGTGTTAGCATAAAGTACGCCAAATCATCGCGATCTTCAATTGTGACGGATGTACCACAGGGCTCAATTCTAGGTCCTTTCCTTTTCTACTTGATATAAACGATTTGTCGTTTTCACTTAACTACGGCGAAGTAAAAGGAGGGTTATGATTTTGACTTATATGTTTGTTTATTTGTTCTTTTATAATTTCTAATATACTGGTCATAATTTGTCAAATGAAGTATCGTTGGAAGCGTCTTGATTATCCACTGGTTATAGGCTATGTGACGTCACATTAAATCGTATACGTGCTCTTTAGAAGATCTGAAGTCATGAACTGAAAAAAAATGTTCATCCGCGATCCGCGAGGATAAACTTAGCGTTATTGTTCAATAGGGCAGATGACAAAGAAGTTTCAAATGGGCAGTAATTATAGCAGCAGTTCTAGTCCTACGGAATAAATATCTAAGTATGTGACCGATTTAAAACGATATTGTGGTTATTTATATCTGAGATTGATTACAGATCGAAACGTGTGTTTGAGCGATAGACTCGAGTTAGGTTAGGTTAGGTTAGTTGCAACCGCTGCAGGGCGCGCATACGAGTGCGGACGTTTTCAAGTTCACTAACCTCGTGGCTTCGCTTCGGCCTTATTGTGTGTACATCGCCGAATTCAGCAAACACATGCCCGTCAACGATCGTAAATCAAATGATAACCAGTTAATGGCCATGAGGAAGCTGTTTGATACTCGTAAAGTTTGCAGCAGGGTTTTCCAGACGCGTGTTTGCGGTCCTTGAATTTGATTTCAATTAAGTAATTGAGAATTTACACGCGTATGTTGCCCCAGTTATAGGTTCATATGTATTATGAAAAAATAGAACTCTCAGCATCGATCACGTGTCTGGCTGTTCGTCGTCACTGTAAATCGGCTTCGAATTTACGAAGTAGATGAAAATCGGTATTAGTTCTTTAGAAACATTTTTAGAGCATAAGAAAGTTATCCATCCTTGATGTTTCTTGTGCAGCATGCGGGTCTACGGAAAAGGCACAGAGTATGCCAAAGCACCAATTTTAATCTCGGCGGTACTCTATGGTAGTATAGGCTTTTGTCTTCTTGACCAGAGCTATTGCTATTTTTAAGTCAAGTGTAAAATGTCTTCAAACTGTTTCAGCTGCAAAATTAAGGATTATAAAAAATTAAGGTATTCAGTTGACGAATTATGTTCACTGCTTACTTTTTTCATCAGCAACGTTTACGAGCTCGGTGTTGCAGATAATCATGGGGTGAGGGGGCGAGGGTATCCATCTCGTAGCCCAAATCCAAGAAACATTTTGAATAACCCCAACGTTGAGTGCCTGCGACTATACAAAGAAGAATGGGCATTGCCAGTATTGAAGTGCAAATGCGGCACGGATTAAGGGCAAGGCTGTTTCCAGCATTTAAATTATAGCTCGGTACTAGCACAGGATGTGCACCCACAGCCACATCGCAATAACTGCGCGTACGTGCGAAATTCCATATCGTAGCCAGTTGTTATGCAAATAACCATTCGTTTCGCTAACGATTCTATATTTGATCATTTGGTTTTATGGCTATTCACTTAGGATCTACGTCAGTATTACTCAGGTTTCAAGTTTGATATTTGTTTTCGATTTGTCAAAAATGTCAATTGCTTATGAGAAGTTTAACGTTGGAACGATCTTAGCCGTTCATCTTATAAATTGTTAGTTTCAAAACTTAACCGATAATTTAGGTTTAAAGTTTGTGTTGTTAGGTTTGTTTAATTAATATATGTCAGTGACTTAATTACATTGCTGATATCAATTTTGTTTTCCTTTTTAGTTCAAGATTTTGAATATAATATCCAACAAAGAAATAAATATTATTGTATGTCATAATAGAGACCATTTATAAAAAAAACATTATTAACTTTATTTCTTTGCAATTTATATCTTTATACCATATTTTATTCACCTTAAATATAAACATATACACGTGGTGATATATTAAGAGAATACTTACAACATTGCAAACCTTATTGTGAAATTTAAATCCGTTTACTTAGAATCCGTTAATCACGCCGTATCCGGCATCGGTGATGATTGTTGAATCAGCCTTAATTTCCGGACAGCGCAAAAAATTCGACCGTTGGACCAGCGACCGGCGACCGTTTTGCCTTCCTCGTTGATGAAGTCGTAACGCTCCGAGCCTCAAATGGAAAAAAATACACTAAATATTCCATTCCTAATTCCGGTTTTATTGAATTGGAAAATCTTATTTTTGTAGCAAAAAATCGTTTCGTACAACTGTTCATCTCTAACGTATATTCTATATATTTACCTAGTTGTATATTACATAAGTTTTAACATTTAAATTGTAACGGGTATTCACGATATTTGAGTTTTTTTTAACGATACTTTGACCAAACTACATGGATCATGGTCACGGCGAAACCGCGATGACGGGTCAAAACTCTTGACAGCTGACACTTTACAGACATTAATGACATATAAGCTTGTCAAATTTACGTTTACTTCGTTTTGCGTTTTTAGATACTTTATCACGATACACGACTAACGACATCTTTACGCACTGAACCTGACGCTGTTTTCACCTGATACAAGCTTGCCACTGGATCCACAATTGATCTGATTTAAACTCATTAAAATTTTTGGGATATATTTGATCTCAATGGCCTCTTTTAATAAAAACGAGGAATGTACTGACATTCAGCCGAGATGACCCGTGGGCTATACAACTTAATCCAATGATTGAACCGACTTCGATAACATAGATGTACTGCTACGGCGGATCTTTTCATGTCGTTCTTTTTGAAGCAGCCTACTTAATGTTTGAGTATAAGTTACATAAGTTTTTTTACGGGACTACAATAAAGACGCTGGTTTTCATATTTATGTTCATTATCAACTACGTCAATGTTACCAGACCACTTGTTCATGTGAATTAAATGGTGGTCAATGACTTTCTGTGTAATTATGTAGAGTGGATGTCAGACTACTATTTATAATTAGTAAGAATAAAAATCGTGCTGAATTGACTTAAACATATTAGCGGCCCATTGCCTGCACGAGTATTTTCTGGTGGAACAACATGGTAGAGTAACCTGTAGGCTTTTTGATAATCAGGAGATAATGTTATTAAAATGCCTACAGGTTGCTCCAACACGTTGATCCAGTGTATGGTGGTTGAGTTAAGTGGTCAAATTACATCCCAGAAGTTAACCTTATAACCAAATTTGCTTACTTAACTCTGTCGATCATATGCGATTGACACAATGTCGTCTAGCCTAGGTGCTTTGCTGAATATAGAGAACGAATGAATTTTATTTCGATAGTGTTTCTTTAATTTTCTAAGTAACCCAAAATGTATGATTGCATATCTGTTGGCTGACTCTGTAATGTAATTCTATACCAGCAACGTCATTGGCGTTATTTACGCTTGTGTTTATATGTAAACAATGTAAATGCTTGCCAATTTACCGCATTACAAAGATATGTGTTAAATACAGTGAAAAAAAAAACATAGTCGATATTTGCGATTTTAGACATTTATAAACTTTTAAACTTTTTATTTATTTAAATTTAATTTTTTAATGCACACATAGAAATATAACAGGAAAAATTACTTTTCATTTTGGAACAAACACTTCAATCGTATTTAAAGGTCTGATTGCCCTTTTTACTGTAATAATTGTAGATATATATACCCTTTGTAAGGCATATCTGTTCTCTAGACTGAGAACGCTTGAAATGTGCTCCACCACGCTGTTTCAATGCTTATTGGTAGAAGGAATGGCTAAGGCCTAAGGCTATGATATTTTTTATTCATGCTGCGAAACGGATTTCTAGTGCAGATGTATGAATATGTAGGCGTTCTATTAATCCTTTCTGTTTAAGTTTCTGGGATTTAAGTCTTCGTTTGTCGTTTATGATTCTTCACAATATACACTGTATTAAACAAACATTCTTGAAGTTAACGGAAAAAAGAGAGACAACGGTACAGTTGAATGGATTACTGACCGGCCATCCCCAAATGAAAAACACCGTTGCGTGCCGTGAAATGGTCAACAATACGCTCTGTCCTCGTAACCTCGTTTGACACCGCCGTTTACGCCTTAAGACTTATTTCTTTCAAAAATACATAATATATTACTTGCTTTTGATACATGCAAATTAGTTTTTTAATTGGCGGCACTTCGGCTGGTTCAAGATGATAATTACTTACCTGATATAATTTAAAGGCCACCATATAATTTAATCGTCTGTAAAGAATCAAATCTGACTTCATCTTAAATTGTTTTGTTCTTTTGTTTTTATTAGTAACCTTGTTCTATCTCCATAATGGTTCTGTTTCCCTCGGCGATATTATCTAGAAAATAACAAATTCCACGGAATAAAAGTCTTAAAAATCCGAATTCACCTAATCTCCTTCGGATTATAATATAAAACATTTGCCATTTCCCGGGGAGGTAAGTACAAGATAGATGGAGCATAATATCTCGAACATATTTCAAGAAGATAGATTTCTCATAAAAATTCTAACATCTTTTCAAACGCGTTACGGGGTACCTTAAAAATCTTCTGCACGGTCGACATACATCTTCCTTTTACCATGGTATCATGTTCATATATGCAATAATATATTTTTTTGTAAATAAGCGTTTTCTCTAAGTGTGGAATTATCAGAAATTTGTTTATGGTTAAAGGTAACTTTTATTTATCTAGTTCGTAAGGTTAATAAATATTATCGTTAGATAGCAGTCGCCAAGATATTTCAGAGGCCGTCAGAAAAGAACCTTATTTGAGTTTGACTCCAACTCATACTGGACAAAATATTACGTGGTACGCTGCGGGCCTCTTCCAATTTAAGGGGACATTACTTTACCCTGAAATGATCCGTTAACGGATTGAAACCAAGTCTCACCGTTCTGTAGATACTAGATACAAGGTTAAGTAAAATAACTGTCCGTATTTTTTATTTATTAACGCCCAAATTAGATGAAGATTTTATTTATATCATGTACATGGAAGATACATTACAATGGATCAATCATTTTAATGGTTAGGTACTGATGCACGCATGTGATTATACTTCAGTTATTGATGTTTACTGTCCATCAGTATTTATGAATAAGAAGTGACATTCAATAGAAGTTGATCTTGAATTATTAACACTGAAGGCATTAAGAATGATGTTTTTACAACGGCTGATTAAAATATAATACAATTGTTTGGTTTTTTTCCTCAGTCGTCTTTACAGAAGTATCGTTTTTTATATAAAACAGGTACATACAATGCTCGTCAGTAATCCTGATAATGCTGAACTTTCTAACTTTTAAAAGCCTTTTCATTTTCCTCTTGGAGACTGCCACATCATAAGTGGCCGGGAATACCGACGCGGGAAATCTATTCCAGTCCTTTGCAGTGCCCATAACGAATGACGACGCAAACTGCGTATTTTGAGCACACGTGACAAAGGAATAAACGGGCATCATGATGGTTAGTGGTCACCGTCGCCCAAGTATCCGTGACACCAAAGCTATAATTTCTCTGGCCAAGAGAAATGGGTACTCGGTTGTTGCTCTCTGATTCATATTTTACTGCGATATTCGTAAATTTTTGCATTGCAGCGGAAATATGTATACTTTGATTGATAATAATTTCCTCTTCAATAAATAACAAGTAAATATATAAATTTAAAAATAACTATTATTATTAAAGATCTGTACAATCACGTGTTATGGATAATTCTTGAATGGTTAGGGTTTTAATGAGTCTCATAGTTGACTGAGCGCCGAGCTGCGCTTTAACTCACGTATAATGTATATTTAAGTATATATGAAGCGATATTAAAGTTGTCGGACAAGTGCCAGTCTGGCTGGTAAGCCAAGGGTTTCGCTTTCTATACAAACATGGCGTTAGTCTTACGTTATTACTTACTTCGCAAAAACTTGGTCCAAACGTAGTTCTAGTAATTTATGTGTTCCAAATCAATACATCTTTGAGATTTGATTTTAAATATAAATGGTAATGAAATTAAAGATTAATATTTAAAATTATTTCAATGTTTTTATTTATCGCCCTTTCATGTTTTTTTTACATGTTTTTTAGTTTTACCGGCTTATATTTGTTAAGAATATGCAGATGTTTCGAAGTATACAGTCTCACACATAATACACAGCCATTATGACGCAAACGAAAAAGCCCATCCGCGTACTGTTGAGCAGGTAGATAAAGGGCTACATAACATTGAGTAACGAATTTCCTGGAGTGTTTTTACAAACACGTTTGTACCAAACACTTTTTTTATCTGTATTTTTCCGTATTGACATTGTATCGAAATACCGCATTTCTCTAAATTTAGCTCGATAATGACATTCTACACTCTTGGGTGACTTAAATGTTACGAGTTATTCAACTTCTGTATTTTACGAGTTGAAAAGATTCGTCGAGTTGTTCTAGCGACAAAATATTTTGCAGTTCTCGTTGTTTTGCTAACACTTTTCTTTGCGAGTTCGTTGCATCGTTTTGAGATGTATTTAGTTTGTTTTTATTTTACTTACTTTAGTAAAACTATACTTTAGTATATTTTTATTTTAGTTTTTTAAACTTTCGTAATTGATGTAGGGATATTTCATGCGGATGAAACACAGTTTTGAATTAAACTTAGATAATTTTGTTAATTATAAAATGTCCAAATTATAATTTGTATTTTATTATAATAATATAATTTATTAATATAATAAAAATGACGTTCAGTCTAATTTAACGTGGTTGGGTCTTTGGTGTGAATTTTTATTTATTATAAGTTCTCAAACCATGAAATAGTTTTATAGAAAAATTTAATTCATTTTGTTCATACAATGCTCCGATTAAACCGAAACTTCGATGAATCATCTGTTATAAATTTTATCAATTTTGTCAAAACTATTTAACCGTTTTTTCATTAACATGTCTTTATTTAATGGCGCGTTGATAAGCGGCTGTGGGGAAACAATAACGCCGAATAAATAAACATTAAGATGTCATCATTAATCTCATTTCATTAACTAATTGGTCAAGTTGTAAAACTTGTGATGACAAAACAGAAACATAAGAAAAGTTTGAACATATCGATACCCTCACCGACTTCCTACATACAGCCTTGGCCAAAAGTATTAGGCACCCCCAATAAAGTTACTGCACATCTGTGCTAGGTGAACAACGAGTAATATTCTTTTTTTAAAGGATTACCGGTATAATGACACGCTATTTAAAACAAATGGGCCGCATATTTGGTGGTCATAAAACATCTGGTGCATCAATAATAAAATATTCGTTTTTTCTTGGTCGTTTATTTGTAATATTCGGTCAGTCTGCATTTGGAAATCATAGTGTAAAGATCGTACATTTGTGGTTTCGTGATTAAATTGAAAAAATACTGAACTAAAAATGCCAAAACAATACGAAATTAGTTTCGAAAATCGTTTGAGAATCCAGGTTTTACACGAGCAAGGAAAGTCGCAAAAAGAAATTGCGAACTTAGTAAAATGTTCGCGATACGAAGTACAATCCGCTATCAAACGGTTTGCGGAGACCGGCACTCACGCAAATAAACCAAAAACCGGCAGAAAACGAGTTACTACAAGCCGTGAGGACAGGAAACTTATCCGTGAGTCTTTGAAAGACAGAAAAAAAACTTCTTCGGAGCTAGCTGCGTCTTTAACTGAAGAGTCCGGAAAGCCGATCAGCGCTCGAACGGCTAGAAGGCGGCTAGTAGAAGCAGGCTTAAAGGGCTGCAAAGCCAGGAAGAAGCCGTGGCTTTCAGAAGCGAACAAAAAAAAACGGCTTGATTGGGCTCTGAGACACCAACATTTGACAGAGACGGATTGGTTTAACGTTCTCTGGTCTGACGAATCCAACTTCGAGGTTAGTTTTATTAATTATTTTATTACACAATTACAATGATAAATTTTGTAGTACTCTTCAAATTAAAATGGTATAAACTTTTTTAATGTGTGCTATTTTTTTGTACTTTACAGGTATTTGGAACGCCAGGTGTGACGTTTGTGAGGCGACGGAAAGGCGAAGAATATCACCCAGATTGTGTAGTGCCGACCATAAAACACGGCGGAGGCAGCATTATGATTTGGGGCTGCATGGCTGCGGATGGTGTCGGCGAAATGTTCATATGCGAAGGTCGTATGAATAGTGAAAAGTACATTAATGTACTAGAAACAGCATTAGTGCCTTCAATTTCAAAAATTTTTGGCGATACAAATTCAAATGGCGTTTTATTCCAGCAAGATAATGCGCCTTGCCATAAATCAGCGACCACGATGCGTTGGTTTGCGGATAACAGTATTGACTTGTTGGATTGACCTGCCCAGTCTCCGGATTTGAATCCAATAGAGCATTTATGGGGTGTTTTAAAACGCAAAATCAAAGAGCACAGCATAACATCCAAAGCTACATTAAAAAACGCGTTGGTACAAGAATGGGATGCAATATCCCCAGACGTGTGCCTTAAACTTGTACGCAGCATGCCTCAGAGAGTTGCTGCTGTAATAAAAGCCAAGGGTGGTCCAACAAAATATTAGTTTTTTTAATATTTATTAAGGAAATAAAATTATGAAACAACCAAAACTAGTTTTATTTTTTTATACCCGAAATATGCAGCAAGTTGTAGGGTGCCTAATACTTTTGGCCAAGGCTGTACTTTTGTGTTACATACTAAAAATTTATCGAATGTTACATTTCATTAGAAAACTGTTTTGATTGCAAACTGCATAAGTTTTTAGATTATCGTTTTGTATAATAAATAAACGCTCACATACCCATCCGCGTAGGATTTTCAGTGTCATGCGTGACATGGTATATATTTAAACGAAAAGTAAAAAAATCCCAGGATCCGAGAAATATTCAAAAATATAAGTCACAATATGATCTGTTACTAAAAACATTTGTGCCGCCCGGGAGTGAAACTGGTACCCTTAGCACGGGACGCACGGTCATTAAGTACGCCAATTAGGAGAAAGCTATTTCAACTAGTAGTCCTAAAGGTTAATCGATGGTTGAATGGACACTTGAATGGAAGTTCATTCTTATTATCATTGTATGCTTTGTTTATTAATGTTAGAATAGTACAGATATTGTGGAATTTGGTGAATTTGCTTGGAATGTTAATTAAACACATGTCATGTTGAAATACCTGTACCGAATTTGTGGTCAGATTAATATTAATTACGATAGTTATCTACTAACTGTTTAGATTTTGCTCGCTACACTAAATAATGAAACAAAATGTTTATTATGTACTAGCGATGTGTTCAGACTTCGTTCGGGTTGAACAATTATATCGTTACGGGTCAGGATAAATGAGTGCGTGAAAATGCCAAAGTAGTTGCGGCGGAGACTTTATTGATCTTAAATACTAGTAAAAAGTTATAGTCGCACTTGTTGATGGCAGGTATTTCGCTTTCTAGACAGAACTCTTCGCTTTCGTATTCGAGATCCGTATGACCTACCAGCTTTTTTTTGTGCCCACACAAGGAGAAAAGGCTTCCCTCCAGGAATTCGCGAGAGGGAGGTGATGAATGCTCATGTATACCAGCGCAACCGGCTGCGCTGGTTATGTGGCACTCACGATAGACGTACGTGTCTACCCACTAAAAACCACCTGAGGTTGGCTTTGGCCGTGCGGCCTCTAAGTCTTACGGACGGGAATACGGGCGCTATTACCCGCGGACGGCATAGCCCACTATTTATAACGACTTCTGGGCCTTCCAGAACTTCTATGCCGTTTGCGTCAATATCCTCAGTTAACAATAGAACATACATACAAGGATGAGAATCGCCTGATGTGCTTGGTGGAGGAGACCTTATCGGTACCTTTTTTTAATGACCGCCATTGTTTGCTGTCGAACCTTACGAACAATTTATATGTATACACGGTATATAACCTATGTTCATCCGGAATAATGTACCTTTAATATGGTAAAAGGATTTTTCAAATAGGTGCCGTGGTTCCGGAGATCACCCTCCGCACATCCTTAAAGTCACGATATTGGAACTTCTGTCTTTATAATATTGATATAGATCACAAACAATTTACTAAAACAATCAATGCGTTATGTTTAATTAGTCTTACTTGTGAAGCAATTTTCTACTGAGATAGTTACAATGTCGGTAACCGTTACACACTTACACAACCATATTTACTCGTTACATTCAACTCTTACAGTTACTCTGTACATAGTATAGATTATCTCAGGTAAATTAAACTATGTATTATACAGTTTAATAACCTTTAATGAGACGAACGGCCGCTTCGCACTCTCAATTGTTTCGCAAAAACAAAATTGCTCAAATTACTTTCTAGTATCGAACTTAACCCATAAGTTTTAAAGCAATTAATTAACCTGTAATTTATCTATAACTGACTTGTGTTAATTTTAGACAAATAAAGACCACAGACATGTTTGTTAACAGTAGCCTCTATCAATGGACCAGAATAAATTGAAAATAATTCGTACAAATTCAATTTCAACAATTCGTTCAATTCAACTGACTTATTGATGGAGTCAGGGTAGAATTAAGACTAAAATGATAATATCGGGATCGAAATGTAAATTGTTTTCTTAATGGTAAGAGAAAAATGTAAATGTGCTTTTGTTAGTCTCAGTAGTTGAACCTACATTTTTAAAATATTCCACGCGATATGAATAAAACAGTTGTTTGGTAAGTGTACCAGGTGAATACGTCGTAGGATAAATGAGTACAATACTCGATGTCATCGTCGCCGTCTCCTTCTTCTTATTACAACAACACTTGCAGCGTTTGATTATTCATAATTTTAAAATCGATCCGAAATAAATTTTATGATTAACTGACGGGCCGCACAGACATCACCAGATTTGAACAATTTTATTTGTCACACACTTTGTTATTTAACACAGTCCAGAATATTTTTAATATTTGTAACCTAGATTTGTGTAATTAAACAAAATATATAGATATATATTGAGACATAGTTGAGGAATATTACCATGGCTTTGGTTAAATATACTTATATGCTATATATCCTTTGTCCATCCGGATTGATGTACAAGATCCGAAATGAGGTAAAATATTTTTTTTAAGTAGGCGCTGTTGAGACTTCCTTTTGCATATGTATACACAAACGTACGAAATTCACACTCAATTCAATCAATTCAATATGTATTGGTGGTGTATACGTGGTTTATAACTGTAGTGAGTTTATAAATAAATTATTTTTTTATCCTACTTAAGACATGTAAAATAGCTCTATAAGAAAGTAAAATTTCACAACATTGATATTATTTTGGACTTTGCTAATTTGCCGGTCAATTTAGTTTCATCTATTGCAAATCGCTGTTCGATGGCATTTATTGTTAGCTATCTCTATCGCTCCAATACGCTTTATTGTTATTGGTGAATATCTAAGTGAAATGAGAGCGAGTCCAGTCGCGGGTAATCAAGGTAGAAAGTTTCCGCCGGCCATGGGAACGGCGTCGTGCGACTGGAGAAAGTGAAGAACAGGGGATTGGGTTTGTGCAAAGTTTAGTTGTTGGTTCTGTTTCGGACTGTTAAATTAGATTAGATGATTGTAGACTATTAGAGTTGTAAGCTCCGTTTCAAATGTGCGAGCGAACGTGTGTAGCTCAGGCTAACTTCGGTTTATGTAGACGGAACGGAGGAAACTAGCTGCGTCCCGATCTGGAGAAGGGCTCCAAAAGAGATCGACGTCGCAGGGATCGCGGAAGATTGAAAAGCGTGTCCGTCATTCCAACCCGTTGTGACGAGAAATAATATGCGTCGTGGTTTTGTTGGGTAAGGAATCTGGCAAGCCTGCCCGTTGTCCAGACGGTGGAGGGTGGTGGGCGGTGATCCAAGTTGATTCTCAATGAAAAAAAAAATATTTAGCATCGCGCGCACACTATCTTAAGGTAGAGGTTTCTGGGTGCGCACAATGTATAAACGTAAAGGACAAGCGCAGATGTGCTGCTATTGAAATCCGTCGGAGTTGGTGTGCGTCGGATTATTTGATGCGCACAACTACACTGCAAAACGTTTAAACATCAATATTTAACCTGTGACAGATATACAGCTACAATTGTATATTAATCGCACCGCTAATGTAATTCAATAAAGTTTATTATCATCGTAGATCATGGTCTTTTTTAGTTGCTTTAGTTGTTTCTGAAATGCGTGATTTAAGATATTTATGAGAATTACATGAGTTCATCATAACTTCTGTCCTCTTTATTTTGAAATTGAAATTTAAAGCTGACCGGATTGTTGTGTAATTTATTCGTAGGCACATCGACCGTAATAAGTTTATATATAAAGCTATTTGTATGTCCAAGTAAAATTAGTGGAACGAATGACCGAGCATTAGTCACGGGAAGTTTATGTGGGGTAATGTTATGTATGACTAATGGTAAGTGAAGAATAGCATGCCGCTTTTTCAGGGCGATTTATGGTCGCTTATATTGATGGGAGCATGATTGAATATTATATTATCTTATGGTGCACTTCAAAGATTTAAGCCACGGTCCAAATCTCAGCGACATGGTGGCAAAATACGAGTGTATAGCTAATAATAATATCTGTATGATTTAAAATTGTAACGACCTGTGGTTATACCAACACGTAACAATGTTTTATCATTATACTTTGACGATGTAAACTGTGCTTTTTCTCATGTATCACGTTGGTTTAGTAAATTATTTTTTAATGCTAAAAAAACGAAGAAGGAACGTGGTCTTGGAAGGAATATTTAAAGAAACAAACAAAGATATTCACCTTAATAACCTCTTAATTTATTTAGGATAATTTAATATTTATATAAAAAAATGAAATTAAAAGCAGAAACAAGAAATAGGCATAATTTGGTTACTATAGATTTAACTTTAGGTTTAAACTTTGTAATTACCATGTATTGTTTTAAAAGGTGTGCTGAGGAATTTCTTTCGCCGTTTCTGCTCTGCAATGTTAAGGCACCTTCTCGAAACAGTAGTAGAAGCAAAATATGACAAGCATACGTGTATTTACTTCAATGATGAAATGAATTTGAACCCTTGCAAATATATTGCAAAAATATGAGGGCCAATACACAATTGTCTGATAGGGGTGGAATTCCCAAAAAAAAATTTAAGGAATGGAATGGAATAGATCTTTCTTATTTGATGTCTACTTTATAAAAGAAATATGTACACTGTTTAAATTTGAAACGTCAATTTGACTGAGCGTTGATGAATCAGTTAATGAGGACAAAGTATTTTATATACTAAGATTTCGTTTACTGGTTATCTGCAAGACTCCTCCTCCACCTCAACACCCGTAACTATATAGTGAACGATGACAAAACGAAGTACCATTGGAATTGCACTGATGACGCCGTGCGTGATCGACAGATGAGTCAGTGTCTCGTCGTGTAGGTGTAACTTTTGTAAACTTCCGTTGTTCCCACACACCTCAACGGCGCGGCGTTGCGGCAACTTGCGGCAACCGGACCGGACGCTGAGAAGCCTGTTATCAACGCGTGCCGCGCCTGTCAAACATTGAAATTCTATAATTGGAAAGGTCAAGATCCGCGAAAAGCGACGACCGATTCACCATTGATCTGAAACTAATAAAATATTTCTGTGCAGCGATTAAGTCGTTATGTTTATTTATTGTTTTAACACGTCCCATACTTCAAGGACTCGATTAAATTTAATTAAATTAGTGTAATTTATAGCGGATAATATTTACGATACAAAATCAATCGCATTAAAACAAGATGTTTAGTAAACAGGATTTATATTGCAATCGTTACGTTATTTAAATCAATATAATAGGATTTTATGTGAAATGTATTTGAAGATAAGTTTTTTTTAATGTAATTTAGTACTTAATTTTGTCGCCTTATAATAAAGTATTATGAATAACACATTTGGGATATTTACGGAGGTTTCGTTCGCGGTGATTGATATAATAATAGGTCTTTTGCCTATGAAATTGCCGTTCTGCTGTACTGGCCATTTCAAATCAAAATATTTTTTTTGGCTGAAAATTCTAATTTGAAATTAATTTTATTTTTAAAACATGGAATTCTCTTTTCTAAAATTGTCATTTGTTTAGTAGTTAGTGTTTTGTTTTCACCGCATTCGAACATTTTTCGTCATCATAGATACGTTAAAAATTCGAGTAATTATGGAGTATGAGTACCGTCGTGGCAGCAAAGCGGCACAAGCGGCACGCAACATCAACGACGTTTTCGGAGCGAACACTACAAACGAACGCACCACCCGTTATGGGTTTGCCCGCTTCCGTTTGTAAATTTTGACCTGAAAAATGAACCCCGTGGTCGTCCGAAAACTTTGGTCGACAATGACGATTTAAAGGCAATTGTGGAGGCTGATGAAACTCAATCTACGGCTGAATTAGCAGCAGCTTTCGACATTAGCATCAAAACAATATTGGTCCATTTGCGTCAAATTGGTAAGGTAAAATAGCTTGACAAATGGGTACCCCACGAACTTAATGATCACCAGCGCGAAGTACGCGTCGAGACGTGCCTTGCACTGCTCAACAGGCATTCAAATAAAGGAATTCTGAACCGTATTGTTACTTGTGACGAGAAATGGATCCTGTTCGACAATCGTAAGCGCTCAGCAAGTTAGTTGGACCCTGGTTCAGCACCCAAACAACGCCCTAAACGAAAACTTACCCCTAGAAAAGTGATGATCACTGTTTGGTGGTCTAACGCGGGTGTAATTCATCACAGCTTCCTACCAAACGGGATGAGCATTACTGCAGATGAGTATTGTGAAGAACTGAACACAATGATGGTGAAGCTCACACGTCTCCAACCAGCTTTGGTCAATCGTTCGGCTCCACTGCTCCTGCACGACAACGCGCGACCTCATACTGCACAGCAGACGGTCTCTAAGCTACAAGAGCAGGCGTTGGAAGTTCTCCGTCATCCGCCGTACTCACCAGACCTTGCGCCTACAGACTTATACTTTTTCCAGAATTTGGATAACTTCTTGGCGGGAAAAAAATTCAATACCCGAGAGACAGTATAAAATGCCTTTGAAGAATTTGTTGCCTCCCGCTCAGCTGATTTTTTCAAAAAAGGAATCAATAAGCTACCGATGCGTTGGCAAAGATGCATTGATTGCATTGGTGATTACTTTGATTAGTAGAAATAAAAAATATAGAAAAAAAATATGCTTCATTTATTTCATGAAAAACGGCAATTTCATAGGTAAAGACCTATTGTCATGACGCGATGTTAGATGATTTAACGTTGATAGTAGTTATGTCACGGAAGTAAAATCGAATGAATAAGCTCAGTCAAAATCTAAGCCGACGATCTATATTCTTAGGTAATCTCAGCACGATACGTAACCAAGCGAGACAGACAAAACCGCCGGAACGATTGCCCCTAGACATGTAAATGTAGTTAATTGGCCTCGTCATGCAATGGCGTGATAAGTGCATCGCTTGAAAAAACGTCACATTCAAACTTGCGGAAGAACAGACAATAATATAGATGTCGCTAACGTTGATAACGGTGAGAGCCGACTGGATTTAATCTAATCATAATTGGTTTACTTGTTTCCGTTCGACTATATTACTGTTATCCTTTTGATGCTTAAGTATTTAGTTCATTAATTACAATATCATCAATCTCCCATATTATCTTAATACATAATCCTTACAAATAGTCCCAACCACAAAAATTGTTATTCATTTTTATTACATTTTATAAATATTATGTTCATCCCATAGTGTTCTTCAATTGTTGGTTATTTATTGCAATAGGTACGTAGAATATTATTTACGAATCACTTAACTTAGCTTCCATTCCAATATTAATTTTCACCTGGTTATTGTTTGGAACCCATGTTATTACGTAATACCAAACAATCGTAGAAAGTGCCATTGAATTGCCATTGCTTTGTTTATTTGGATTTTATTGTTCGTTAAATACTAATACATAACAGCAAGGAATGTAACAATAAACTTGTTAGATTAACTGTTTTCTTATTCCTCACGATTATGATATTATTTATAATGTATATCAGGTAAAGAGGAATTGTTTAAAAAAGTGCTAAGCATATTAAAAATTATTTTTTTGTTTTTATTATTATTCATAAATATGGATATAACGTACGGGCATGCAATCCACTTGGTGTTAAATAACTAACGAAATTGGATATCTTTGGAGTTTCATTTCATTAAGCGGCCAAGTTAATTAACGAATTACTTATTGTACTTAATCGAGCAAGACACTTTTGTAGCCATCTTCGAATATTATAAGGTTCTATTAGGAAAGACGCTGCGTTTATTAGTAATGCTTTAATAATGTCTTACTTAGCTGTTCGGTTTCTGACAAGGTATACAAAGTTAAAGGAAATGTTTTACCATGATATGGCTACTCACTATATCTATATTGTATGTCGATAATGAGCTGTTATTCTACGACCATTCGATTTGATTCATAAAAAAGTATAGATATCGTAGTAGTTTCCCGCACTGTATGGATTGATGAAATCCAACACGACGGACTCGTAATTTTTCGATGTTATATGCAATTTTAATTTATTACCGTTTATTTTTGGCGAAGGAAAGAATGGAGTGAAAACATACGTACCCGAATGTTCTCCGTAATAATCACGAAAGTATAGTGTCACGAAACTGTAGCTTGGTCTGCACGTTGTCAACGGAGATCAGAGCCCAGCGGTGGGACAGTCATGGCTTAAATGATGATGTCATGTACTAATATCGCAATAAAATGTGTACAATCGACGAAAGCCAAGTACAAAATAACACGTCAAATGAGAATAATTTATTATAGGTCAGTCACCTCGGCAAGTATATTGTTTACGCGTTTATAAATCACAATAACTTTGGTCTGACTCGGGCCGCTTACGCGCTGGCTTTTATTACGCTCTAAAAGTTTTTGATTCAGTGAGTGTTCCTTTTGTACAAATAAAACATACTTAGTAGTCAGGTTTCGTGCCGTATTTCCTTAGCTGCGTTGTTCTCATTACAGGAAATGTTTTAAAGTAAACAGTGCTATCTGCGGCAACAATGCGCCTCATTTATACCTTGGTGTACTACGGGCGACGTGTGGATAAAAGTATGTTTATGTATTAAGAGCTTAAGTGACCCAGTTCTACTTCGGCCGAGTGCAGTTATGGTGGGGCCGATAGCCTATCGCGTGGTGTGTGCGATCGATAAACTACTTGAAAGTACCACTTGCTTTGAATGCCACGCCGTGTCGTGGGTATCAATTTACTTTTTCTTTATTCATTGGCGTACGTCGAGGTCGGGATTTTTATTGCCACTAAAGAATGTGTCTTGTGACGATGAATGGTCACCGTCAAAAGACATTCGTAACATTATAGACATCAGCGATGCGTGGCCAGCTAGTAGGACGGTAGTGGTAAAGCTGCATGGCAGACGAACGAGACGAGTCACGAGATGTTAAATGTCCATTGCGTCTTCTATAGATATCTGTAAAACCAATGATTTGACCATTGATTTTAGAAGTGGGTGATAGCTTTGCATGAGTGCTGTCGGAATTAACTAGGTTGTATGGAGCGCATTGACCTCTAATACACGGAGTTTGTCGTAATTGCTTCGTTCAGTGGTTAGCAAGGTGCATACGAGCACGGACGATTGGCTTGGACTTATGTTGGAGATCCTCATACCTCAAATAGTGTTCTGTCAGCTTTGTTCAATGTTTAATTGTCTTTAATTGTCTTCAGTTATTCTATCATTCGCCGTCGTTGATTGTTTAGTCTCGAATAGATTTAAATGTGTTATATTCAACCCATCTATCTATATATATATATAAAGTGAATGTTTTTCTGTTTATCCTTTATAGAATCGTAAACTATGCATTTGATCATGGTTTCTGAGTTGGTACGACCAATTTTCGACAGATGGCGCCACTGTCATTCCAATGAATTTCATATATTGCCGTGACAGTTCATGCTGATTTGAAATGAAACGAAAACATCGAACGAATGTCACAATTTTTTTCGAAATGAAGAAAATCAATAAAATGACTCAAAATGAATTGAATATTTGTGTAATGTCTTTCTTTCAAATTTATTTTAGTTGGTGGCAAGTTTAGCAAAGCGCGCTGGGTTCAGCTAATACCTTATAATTTAGAGTGCTCACCTAATAAGGAATTGTTTTTATCCTGGTAAATACATTTGTGGTACCACGCTTTTGACGGGACGGTGATGATCCGGTGATATGCGGAATACTTACCGAAAATCAGAGCTCTTTAACTTTTTTCCTCGAAATGTACCACCGGAAGTATTAATTCTAATTTCAAAGAAGCAGCTTCATGCAATCTTGCTTTGTGATAATAAGGTTATGAAGCGTTCTCAGTACGGAGTTCATCTCAAAGAGAAAGAGGCCTAAAGTTATAGCAAAATATCGCTGTAGCTTAAGTTTAATTATCTACCTACCTGGTTGCAGTAGTAGATCGTAGGTTGCCTGTTTATTTACATGTTTATCAAGCGATCACGCCACGTCGTGTCATTGAAAATATGTTGCATTCGTTAACTCACGGCACGTGCCGCGGTGAGATGCGTCGGTCGGTCCGAACGTGCTCGTGCGGGCGTTCCAATACTAAATTAGGGTCACCAGACTGTTATTGTCAAAAAAAAAAATTGTCCTTACAAATTCTACCTTATGTACACCCGATACCAACTTAAAATAAGACTAAGGCTACAGTTGTGCCGTGTAATATATCATAACAACGCCTTAAAGTGTACCTATAATATTAATATCTTTTTATATGTCTTTATGATATTTCCGAATGCGCTAACACATAGAGAGACAGACGAACAACGAATAATTTGTCTTAAGTTACTTTTGTCTATATTAAGTAAGGGTAGATTTTTAACCGTAATTAGTTGTATCAGTTTTGAAAGTCATGAGGGTATCAACAAAGTCTTGTCATTCACATTTTTGGATCTTCTTCTTAGTATTTTATAATTCGTGTTGACCCTCGCGGGCGAGCGTTTTGGTGGGGAAATAACGAGCTTACGTCTACAGCAGTGCATCGTCCGCAACCGGTTCTGGTTGATGTTCGATGTCACTAATCTTGATACTTGACCCACAGGTGCGTTGGACCAGTTCTTGTTTCTAATATATTTACGTTTTAAGAAAATTGTTCAGGCTCCAGTATTATCGAATTGAGTAATACATTAAATGCATTTTGATATACATATATCGATCAAATTTGTTATTGTACTTACTAGTTTAGAATATATTTTCGTTCTGTATAAGTATTTTTATGCACACGATGGTATGTGGCTATGTAGCCTTGGATGTTAAAGCGCAATTAGAAAAAGTCTATTCACTTTTTAATTTACACTTCGAACCATACTGGCTCGTATACGATTAGAAATTCTTTTCTTGTTTTATATCAGAACTCTTTCGCCTTTTTTAGTCAAAAGAATCTTATTAAATGTCTCTTTGCGCTATGCAGTCGTTCGTCGCTGAGATGGTCGAAGTCTAATAAAACTACACGCTGTTAAATTTGATGTCAGGTTGATAAATTGAAAGTAGTTTGAGCTTTTTTTTAATTCCTGCTATTAGTTTACAATAGGATTATTATAGATATGAAATTTCGGATCTGGGTACGGATATATTCGGATTCGGTTAGGGTTTCGTTTCGTATATATATTTATTTCGGATATCCGACAGTTTCGGTTACGGAACCCTTGTTATACTGCCTTTTCCTAGTTTAACTAAGGATGTAATTGTTGCTAAAATAATTTTTTTCTTTGTTTACTTATTATTATTATTATCATTTATGTCAAAACTTGCATGCAATTCGCTTTCCTTTTTCCTTTTAAATGTCTGTGGTAGCTTTAAATTGTAATGTTCAATCAATTGGTAATCCTCAATTTTCTTCACCTTTCGGCTGTCATTTTGTGGAGTTGTAAGAAATACGAAAATTAGGTGCTAGAATGTAATTAAATATATAAATAGTTATAAATCGTTACCGCCCACTGCCCTGTTAATTGCCCTGAAACTGGGTTTAGGGGGAATCTAAAGGGATCAGCAACTTTATTGACCATAATAAAATATATTACGGCATCAAAGTAGAGCTTAATGCTTAATACAATCATCGTAGTCATAGATTGAGGTAAATATACCAGTGTATCAATTCATGTACACATAATTAAAATACATAATAACCCCTCCGGTGGTTTCTTCAGCAACTTTATTTATAGGTCCGCCATAGATTTCAATACGTAAAATAATGGCAACAATTTATGTTTCAGATTACGCCAATCTTATTTTTAATTTATAAACAGCACGTTATAAATACCTCAGAGAAATTGAATCAAGTGCCCTTCGTAGTGTTGACCCTCGGATTGAATGTACACATCTAAATATTAGCGCTTTGTGCGTAAATCTGTGTAAATTGTGTTGTATCATTGTGATTTGCCCTAGTATCGCTACAGCGGCCTACTTTTATAATAAATAATTTATGGCTTTTAAGTGGATTGTGAGGAGGCATAGAGCGTAATTACAGTACGTTTGTTCTATCTTGGCCGACAACTCATCAGTGACGCCTTTGGTCTTTGAAAAAAAAACCCTCTATCTGAGTCTCCTGTCGAAGACGGATCGGTGGATTTTGTGATAGTTTACAGTCTTCGTTGTATTTGTTAATTGCAATTTATTTTATAAATGTTCGTAACAAAATATTGAAAATATACTTAATTAAATGTCCATATTTACAAAAATACAAAGTGATGTTAAATAAAAGGTAATTTAATTCTGGAATCCATGCTTTTTCAATAGAACCCGGTCGTTCATTAAACAGTTTATTATCGTTCTGACGATGCGCCATCAAAATTGTTTTTGATAGCATCGACGGCTGCATGAGCTTCCGGGTTTGATTTCAGGTCAGATAAATGTCTGTTTTTAAGTAGTGTGTATTTGAGCATTTATTTTTTAAAGGATAAAGTTAATTAAAACTGAGAATCCAGTATCTATTTTGATTGTAATTCTATTTTGCCTATCACGAAATATTACTAAAGAGTTTTAATTAAGGTCATAACGTGTAATTCATCGAATGTTTTTTATTTTACGCAATTTTACATACAATAAAATATGATTTGGGCTATTTTCATGTTGACGTTCAAGATTGATGTATTTGTAGAACTTTTGGTAGATATTTTTTTCTTACGATGCTGTCTTGTTTTTGTCTTGTCGTGGTGTTTTTAATTACTAATTGAGGATTTTGTATCAGCAAATTATAATTTTAAAATCTGCAACGATTTAACAATTTACTATCTTATACATTATAATGAGTATTAAGAATACCAGGTCAAAGTTACACAATTTGTGCATTGTCACCGGTTATTGACGTGAGCAAAATTTTTGGTGACTTGGACGTTTGGAAGTGATGAAAATTAATTTCAAAGATCCCACTACATTATCTTGTATGTTCATTAGTACAGTGACGTTTTACCTCGCTACCGGTACCAGTCGACCCTCTCACGTTGCTTATGCTTCGTGTGGTGAATGTATTATAAGTTTTAATTAATCAGAACATGATGCAACTATCTACAAAATAAAAGTATAATTTACTATAAACATTAGATATATGTATGTCCCAATTACCGGTATATATATTTTAATTTATATCTTTATTTGCAGTGCTGCGGACAGTGCGGACTCTCCGATACTGGAAGAGGCGGGTGAGAGTGGTTCTGAGCAGAAACCAAAACCGCTTGTCAAATATGGCGAACTCGTTATACTTGGGTAAGTTTTGTATCAGAAGGTAAAATAGTTTTATGAGGAAATCATTACGTAAACGTAAGCATCAATACATTTTTAATAATAATTTTAAAATAGTGCATATTTATTTCACTACAAGCAAAATACCTTGACCTAAATCCAACGCTTCTTGCAAAAGACGAAGTCACCAATTTGCCACTAGTACAGACAGTACTGCTATTGGATCGATGATCTATTTATTGTAGGGAGAGGTGTCTCATATGTTTGCAAATTCGTTCGAGAGTTCGTCTAGTCGTCTATTCCTGCAATGTATGTATGTATGTATGTGACCAGTCTGTCACTTTTGTTTGCGAAATGTTTCGTTTGTGCTGGTATGAGTTTGCCGGAACCACCAAATTCTACGTAACATGTCCCAATAGCACGTTGAACTATTTTTGGTGTTGTAGCTAGAAAGAACTTGAAATACTATCCATAAAGTGACATACCAATTCAGATTAGTCATTTTCTGTTTAAACCCCTTTTGTGTTTTTAGTATTTACTTGTGTTTATAATAGAAATCTACACATGTTTCGACTCTATAAATACTGTTGACATAAGTAATCAGCGAAGGTGCTAAATTCTGGCAACACTGGTTGGGAAGAAATCTGTATAAATTGTATATATTGCAACATAATGAAGTGTGCAAATATCTACACGTGCTCTGTGCTCGTTCTCGCTTATAATAAACAGTACAGTTATGGCCTGCCATGACAGATGTCCTGATAATATATTTTAAAATGAAGTTTGTTAGTAAGTTGACTGCAACTCCACCGCATCCAATCGTAGCCATGAATTAACGTCTTGACGAATAAAACATATTGCGATAATGTGACTTTAGTAGATGAAGTCATTCATGATTTACACGATTGTTGGCTTACAAATAAATGGTTGTATGTAAATGTCACAACCGAAATTCTTTTCAAATCAAAAGTGCTTTTGACTGACAAAATAGTCAAAAATATTTTTAACTACACGCTGCGACCAGCAAAGTGACAAGTTTTAAAATAGTCCATTCTGACTTTACTTAACCCAACCAATCACAGTGGAAGTACTATATATTTTTTATTCCTACAATATCTTTAGCTAAAAATCTCTTTTGTTAAACTTGTGTTCATTAGACATTGGCAGTGAACAACAGCACTTTTGACAGGTTAACGAGTTTTGACTGTAACATGTTATATGTATAAAAATTAACACATACCTACCTATACTTATTTTATTACTTTATTGGGTAACGATCAACAAAATGGTTTCAACGTTACGGGACGCAGATGCTTCAATCATATCGTTCACATTTTCCGGTTTATTGCCCTTTCAAATTGCCAGCGCTCAAAGAAATATTTTTCTATCAGATTTATGATCGTACGAAAATTGTATCAGAGCAATAAACTTGGTCAATATTGTTGCTTAGTTAATAGGTTTATTCAATCATTTTGAACGATCGTTTCAGTTATTTTATTTTGATAAAAAAGTGATTTTATCTTATAAAAAAACACAATGTCCTCTCAACGGCATTCAACGGTTGTTAACAGTTTTTAATGGCTTAATTATTTTGTTGTGTTATGTTACGTTTTGCCAACTTGTCATCTTAAATATTATTGATACTAGCCTAAGTCGTCTAACACAAGTAGTCGAAACAAGTGGGATATTATTTCGGAAATTATCGAGCTAATAAGAAAATATAGATTGTGCATGGTATACGTATGTAAAATTTCCACAGAAAACTGAAAGTACTCCTGGATTCATTTCCAATACGGAACACTATCCCACGCTAGTGCGATTCAGACTTAATGGTTTTTTAAAGTTAAAAAGATAACTTAAAATGTTTCTTTAATAATAATGCGCTTTTAAAGCTAATATATAAACTAGAGCGCGAATTGCAATACCAACGGAGGTGAAGAGGCCACTTGTTTTGCATTCAAACATCGCGCCCGTTCGTTTAAGAAGCCCGTTTGACTCGATCGCTGGTTCTTAAAACCCTTGGCTAGTTGGATTGCGAAGGCTCATTAGCTACTCCAGCTGCAATTGAAATCATCTTGACATTGTTTAATCGTTAATAGTATCAGATGGTACTTTACGGAAATCCATTGTTAACAAATTAGTATCCATCTATTTTGCAACAATTCGCGAGCACAATGTATGATGGTGGTATATAGACATACTTCTAGACGGGCGTGTAGCACCTCTCTCCCTAATAAGTAGTACGTTTCCTTTGTTGGAGGGATGGAGATACAACGCATGTCTAGAAGTATATGTACCATCATACGTTGTGCTTGGCAATTGTTGTAAAGTAAAATAATACCAATTTTATTGTTTAATCGAATGGTGATTGAGCCCTTTTGAGTTGAATTAACTATATATTGAACAGCTAATCAAGTAAGTTTTTGTACCCTAATGAGTTGTGTCGATCTCGAGTGGCGGTCGGACTTGCTCATTAGCAGTCAGACTCAGTTGGCAATGGCCATTGAAACGCCTTCGTTTGTATTTATTGTTATTATTATATTTGCACTTCCAATGAGATTGAAGCTATTGTCTGGTAATTTTACGTACCTTGATAGACATTATCTCGTATTATTTATTTATCTTTATTAGATCTCAAATTGCACTATTTTTGTTGGATAGTAATTATAGATAGCGAACAGGTAAATGATTATCGTTGGATGTACTCGTGGGTTAAGTTAGGGCGTCACGGCTTTCAAGAGTCTTCGGTTCAAAAACCCTTCTTGTCGAAGCGCAGTTTGCGGTAGCAATTTTGTTTAAGTGCAGAATTTGCGATGGTTATCTAGTTGCAAGCGAGTCGTTTTAACTACCAACAACATTTAGTGTGTGAACGTTTATTTATTTGTCTACTTTTATTTAAAAAAATGTGTTGGTAAATGCGGAGACGAGCCACACGATGGTTAGTTGCCATCGCTTCTTTGGCCAACGGTAATATCAATTGTACCACCGGGTAGCCAACAAAGAAAGAGGCGATTAAATTTTTTGTTAGCTGCACCATGCAGGTCTTGATATGCTTTATTTTATAAATGTTGAAGGGAGTATAAAGCTCCACGTGCAAATCTCGGCTTCCTGCGTCATTATGGTTAACAATAAAAAAATAAACGTGGAAATCATAAATAAGTTGTAAACGTTACAATGTTAATAGTTTTGTTTGTTTACATACACTATGTTTTCATAATTTCATAGATTTCAGTTGAGGTAAAGTTAAGACGGTATAGGCATGTTCCTATACTAAGTCGCATTATACGCAATATTATATACAATAATAATAAAAAATACAACAACAACACAACAAGAACAATGTAACAAAAACAAGACAACAATAAGAACAACTAAAATTTCTTTTTTGTATTGAACTATTAATGCACACACAGATGTATAACAGAACAAATGGCAAAAGGTAACTATGTGCAAGAGTACTACTTTTTTCATTTAGAAACCTCTTCCAGTAAGTAGACCCGCAAGAGGAAACGATAAGACAAATGAGCAAATTTAGTGCTTACACAAACATATATCACATCTTATATTTGCATAGATATTGTATATGATTTGCATGTTCTAATCATGATCTGTATATAAGATTGACATATCGTATCGTTGTGTTGTGTTGGTCACATGTCCTTTTTTAGTGACAGACTTGCTGAGATAGATCATACTCCATGTAAGTATAGCATCTCCATGTTCGTCCACCAGCTGTCACATTAATGTTAACAGCTGACATCGCATAATATCTACTGAAGGATATAACGAACGTGCTCCCCACTAATACAAATTGAGTAGTTGCGGGTATACAGGTTCAGGGTTGTCACCTTCTCGTAAATAGAGTTTCGTTGTGAACCTAATTACCTCAACCGATCTTGTGTTTCGACGAGAAAATCTATGGATCCAGCGATGTTTATCACATTATTAGTCGTAACCCAAATTTCCATTTAGTTCTGGATTGTATAGAAAAGATAATATATGTATAGTATTGTAATACTTTTTTCTTTTATATAGTATTGTCGTAGCTTGATTTTTTTGTTAATAGCTGACAAACGAGCAGACGAGCCACATGATGGTAAGTGGTCACCGTCGCCCACCGTCGCCCATGGAAATCAGCAAGAATAAAGGTCTCACTGATGCGTTGTCGGCCATGAATTGAAAATAAGGTAAGAAAGAAAATACTGGCTCTCAAGCCCCCAGCCGGAATACGATGAGTTGCTTGACGGCTGACTCAAGTGGGAGGGTGGTAGCTAGCCTGGCAGGCTTCGCGGAAAGATAATTATACCAAAAATAATATTAATGATTTAATAATAATACTGTTAACATAATCCTTACGCGACGCCCTACCAACAAGCAGGCTGGCTTTTATCCCCTTTACGACACCCTGTTCTGTCAGCCAAAATCTTGATCTTTGATTGTCAGTTTTATGAAATGAACTAATTAACGATTTTTCCAAAACGTTAGCTCATACCTTTAAATGTGATATTTAAACCACTAAATACCCTCGAAGATGTTCAAAACATGATTGCCGAAACTAAAAACAGATAATGGACCTTAGGTAATTAAATATTGAATGTAATGTTCTAATTTCCTTCTGAAGGCAAATATCGTATCGTATAGACTATGATCTTAACCGCTCTCATTGTCTTAGAAGACCCGAGCCCATCAGCTGGGCAAATATTGGTGGTAATTTCAATTCTCTTGGATTTGTAACAAAAATTATGTCGTTTTCTATGTGACAGACAAACGTTGGTCTCTTGTCTCGGTTGTTTGTATCTTACGTTTTACTAACTCGATTATGCATGTTCATGACACCCACGACACAAGGAAACCCTAGTAGTAGTTGTTATTGCCGTATTTTCATCCTACTGATACATTTTAAATACTGTTATTACTAACAAAAAATTGCATCGGTTTAAAATGCCCTTGAAAATTCTCTTGTTGACGTGGACAGTTTATTTCTTCCGAAGTTCGATTCATTGTCTCATCATTAATTTATTTCAATTTAATGCCGTGAATCGCTTAAAAACAACTCTCTCTCGTCCGTCTTCTTGAAGCACCTCGAGGAGACCACGAATTGCTGGCATCTAGAGATCATCACCACGGGTCAGTCATCCTTTTACACCCTTCCATACAAAAACATGCAATAATAAGTAGGTGTTACACAATAAACAATATCCTCGAACATCTTATCTCGATCTTTCTCGACCTCTGCAAGTTATAATCTGCAATTCAAAACTAGTTATCCGGTCGAGTGTTCGTTTTAAGTTCGTGTCAACAAATCAATATACGGTATTTTTATGTTTTATTTATACGGATACGGAATCCGTTTACATTCTATTGTCGCGGTAGCACCGGCTGTCATTTGAGACAATATTTGTCATTCTATTCCCGCAAATGTTAGCTTAAGCTGTACAAATATACGCCGGTCATCGGAAGATACAACCGTTTATCACATTACATCTGCATAATATTTAGTTTATAAATATAATATTAACTTTGTTTGTGAATAATTTATGTTATAGTATACTAATTATTTTATAAACACTTCGTTGAAATATTATCCGTATATTTTTTCAGACGAATGTTAGAGACTGCGCCATAAGAAATACTATTGAGATATAAAGTCTCTCAAAAGTATAAGTGCTCTGTCTTTATCTGTCTTCCCCTCACTAACTCCCTCTCTTTTTTTACTCTTTCTATCTCTTCGGCTGCTTATGCGTATGTTTAGTTTGAAAACTGATCAGGTTTAAGCTAATGTGTCTCCGGTTTGAAAACCAATAGGGCTTAAGATATCATGTACCGTCAATATTAATTTTATCGTTAACAAATATTGTAATAATGAAAGCGAGATCGCGATAGTAGCCTCAGATTCTCGTGGTGGAATGGTCTTTAAGTGTGTCTTGAATAATAATGTCAGTATACTCGTACAATTATTTAATACTTTGAGTAGTTTTACAGTTTAACATGAGAACAATACTTGGTGCGCTCTGATACAATCATCTTTACTCGACATCTTGCTCACTTGCTTGTCTAAGACCGAATGTCCTGCCATTCTATTTCCACCGACCAATACAATCCCCTTCATTGCTTTATGTTATTAGAACTATAAAACATTCCGTTAACACTCGATAAGGGTGATTTGCTTGTTCTTTGTTTCTAGACCCATGAGATATGGCACCATAATTTAACGGAACCCATAAACTAATCACAATTTTGTGAATAGATGAGATTACAGGTGTCGAAGCCGCTTAAACAGATAAAATCGCGGAACTAAATTTAAAACCCTAACACAATTTGTTGAAGTTATCGACTTAAGAGTGGCGGACTGCAGGCTTCGTGCGAACGACCAACTAACGCCGCCGACGACCATTCAATGGTCCGAGATTGATTTTATGAGCCAACCGTGAAATTACTTCTTCCGTGTCGACAACATCGTAATACACTCGCCGACCACATAATCGACGTTATATCACGTTTATAGCAAGAAACATTTCTATTCTGTGTCACCAGATTGGTCGTCGGTAGGTTTTTGTCATTCTTATTATATAGCGAAATTTTGTAGTTGGTCGTCCAGATCGTCAGTATGAAGTAATGTTTCACATGAAATTTTGTAAATGTGACTCCAACTTCCTATTCGTCGATATTTGGAAACATTTGACCATCTTTTTTATATTATACTAGCGGCCCGCCTGGGCTTCGCACGGGTGTACTTTTATTTTTAAACATTTTGAGATATAATTTTATGTTCATAATGGACATATTCAATGTTGCATATGTCCGCTGCGTAAGAAGCCGACCGCGCGACTATCTATTTCATAGATGTGCCCGCCCCGCACTTCGTGCCCCCTCCCTCGTCATCTCGTCCGCCGGCCTACGCTACGGCTGCTTTGCGTGATGCCACATTGGTCTATGTGCGGCGGTGGCGGCGGTGTTTATTTTCCCTAAATTCGTAAAATCTTCTGAATGGAATGTCCGATTTGAATAATTCAAAAAGTTACTATAGGTATTGAAACACTTTTGAATATTAAATAATTTATTTGGATAAGGATTAATACGAAGGTATGGTTATCATGGTCTGATTTTGGTCAGCTTTTAAAATGTAAAAAGTGGTTATAGTGACATAACTACAATAGTTCGACATATAGTATCGCGAAGTTATTTGTTGATTTTGATATGTTCTTCTGTAATATTGTACAACATTTTTTTTTGTTCTATCATCAATAGTTTCCGCAGCGTATGCGATGAAAGAATTTTTTAAGAAAATTTTTTTACACCTCGGTTCAAGTTACTGAAGTTTTAGCAAGGATCCCTTATTTTTTCTAGTAATAAATATAGCCTATGTTACTCAGGGATAATGTAGCATTCTAAAGGTGAAAGAATTTTTAAAATCGGTTCAGTAGTTTTTGAGTTTATTCGTTACAAACACAAAAATATAAAGGTTTTCTCTATATAATATTAGTATAGATGTGTAATATATGTATATCATGAAGCCATGTTCTACTCTATACATCATAACATCAATTTTGTTTAATATTTGAATAAAGCCGACAAACTTTATAATGATATATTATAAAAGAGATGTTGGAAGTGGAGACCGCGTTTATCGAGTGCCGATGTACCTCGGCCGTACTGAAATAAATCTAAAGTCAAAGTTGACTCTGGTTGTAGATTTCAATATTCCCCGATAATATAATTTCCCGGTGTCTCTCCTATATACCTCTGGTGGCAGCCAAAGGGGGTATTAGTGAGTAGGAATCCCACATAATCCGGTACCTTCCAATGAGACCGGGTATCTTTCAAAGATTTCTCATAGCTGGTGTCAGTCATAAATAGTCTACCGAAAAACGACTCGACGCGGGCGGAAGTTGAATGAGTTAACGCTAGTGGAAAAACTTATTGAGTGATTTCGTGTTTCCGATGGTAGGTATGTTACGTTCCTATAGGTACGTTACTATTTCGGTTCCGGTGGATTCTATTACAAAGTTGCCAATAATTAATGTTGGAAACCTTCGAATGGCAGAAGAACCGTCTTCACTCGGGTGTGCCACAAATAACTCGATCAACCTTCTTTGAAGAAACTACTCTTTACTTTGTATTTCAGGCCTCTTCAGTAACGAGGCAGATCGGTAATGCGTTGAAGGAATCGGTAATGTTAAGGAGTTACAGTTACATTTAACATTTGATGACCTAAATCATAGTTATATCAAGAAAATGAATAAAACGTTCTACTATAACCCAATTTTGTGTTTCAGTCTGAATTATGTTAGTAAAGCATATTACAAAAAAAAACATTTCATTCTGAACAATGCCAGAGCAAATAGCATACTCGATGAAATTGCATTTCACGTCGAGTGATGCCTGAACACACTGCCAATTTTCCTTTTTAATTTGAACGCACTAAAACCAGAGTACTTACACTAGTACCCATCGGAAGAGGAAATTGTCTGTGAAGGGCTCTAGTTAGGATTACATTTGAATTTTCAAACCATGATAAGAAGTATACAAAAAAATTATGTTGTATAACATGGTAGACTCTTTTTTTTTTGTGAAATTACAACACGCCAAATTCAGGAGCGTCCCAACTGGCTGGCACTTCGTATTCAATTCTTGAGATTCGTTATGTTTTCGTGCGATGACGGTGTAGACTTCCGTAATTGGAGTTATCGAGTTCATGAAACAAGATCTGCTCTCTACTATTGACTATTGACGTTGCGCATGGATTACTACGTGTTAGCCTCTGATGGCGATATTCGAAACCATTCGTCAATGATAGCTGCTGTGTATGTGCATATTTTGTATTAAGTGATTAAGTTACTCGTGTTATATGAAGCACAAGCTGTGTCCCACCGACTGGTTAAATTTAAGCTCACGTAAGTATGACCAAGTACATACTTCGAATTACTTAATCCTAAAAATCTTACAACTTTAAAGAGTTGCGATGATTGAATTTGATTTGATTCTTAGAAAGTCGTGAAATCTTTTGGCAAATCAACTGATTTTGATTAGCTGAGTTTTCTGCGGAAGTCGATGCAGTTTTTAATACTTATAACCGGAGCACTGATTAGTATTGAATTCAATTATGTTAGTTAGATTTAAGTTTCTTATCGATACAAAAGCGCTCAAAACTATCAATAATTTTTTCAAGTGGCTAATAGTAGTTCATGTACTTGTAAATAATAAAATAAATTAAGACTCACACATTCATACTCCTACGCTAGATTTCCCTGTGTCGCAGGTTCATCGGTACACACACTGGAGCCACCACAAACGGCAATGAACCAAGAACAAACAGTTATTTGTTACATGAATGTCTAATCTGACCGAACTCAAACCTCTGTGGCCTGGCATGCAGGATCACTACCAATTAGTCTACAATGTCGTAAATATATGTAAATGTATTAAAAAATATATGAAAATCTGGTTACGAGTATTGATTACCTACGTATACAAGAATAACAATCTCCCTTTAGTTTGACTGCCACAACATATTTGCGAAACAGGTTTACGAAAGCGTCATCCAATGATACAGTTCATTGCATATACATATATTTAGAAGCAAATCGAAGACAGTTCGATTTACGAAACCAAATATGGACTTACCAGCACACGAATGTTCTACTTACGCCCATGTGTTTTACACAGCGTGTAGGTTAAAAAAAACAACGGTACAAGCAAATATTACATTAACGGAGTTACGTCGGTTACACAATTATAACACAATGGTGGCATTTGTGCGGTTTCTCATGCGACTGGTGCCATCAACACATTGTCCAATTTCTTACCTCGTTCTATTGTAATGGTTGGATGTACGAGTTTGTTGAGTTATTAGCAATGGGAACTAGTATGTAGGCACACGTATTGTCTCGACGTATGCGTCTAACGACTGGTGTTCTCAGACGACGACAGTGCCGTTGGATACATAGGACACAACGTATATAGGAACAATCATAAGCCATCAATCAACGTCTTGAGGTGACGATCACATCGCGTACACGGCGTACGCTGATACTTAATAGTTCATGTGTTTTATGACGTGTTAAAAATACCGTAGTTTTTCTAAAGATAGCTTTTTTCAAATCAATGTCAAAGTGATGTCACTGACTTTACGATATCTATCTTCTTGAGGACATGTCTAAAGTTGTTTATTTTCACATTGTCTATAATGAAATATATGTAGGTGTTATGTTTAATTTCATTTCTAAATCTCAGTTATGATTGGGAACCGAAGTAGAGATTTGAATGAATCGAATCCGAGGAAGTAGAAATTTTAAAAACATCAGATTACTCACTGGTGTATTATAGCGAGGATTTTACTTGATGGTCGTGACAAGACATCCTAGTGATATGAACAGCGGTTTCTCTGTCTCTCCCAATCGGCCTGAACTCGTAGCTTGGTGGCACCACGTATTAGATATTAATTATGACGGCGAAGAAAAGTACCGTGTCAACCGGAGAGTTCATCATGCTTCTGGGGTAAAGGTCCGTCCATTCTTGAGCTCGAGTCCGTGATGCATCATGTTGAACAACGGACGAATTCAAGGCGACTGATTTCTCCTGTTGGTGATCCCTGTGCTCTGTACCATTCAGTTTGATATCGGCTGTACTCGTGCATGGATACCTTCTAGATCAACCATAAAATGTGTTTCAACTTAAAGTTCGTAGTGAATCTTTCCGTTTTGACGTAAGAGAGACATCAATAATCATCTTCATTGCTTCCTTATTGGCCAGCCACGCATTATGACGCCTAATATCATATGGGTCATATGGTATATAATGTTAATACTTTAATTACTGGCTAATGCCAATGACATAAAAAAGGCGTTTAATAACTCGATAACTTTGCAGATACAACGGATACTTGCCGGCCGGTGAGCGTGGACGGCGTCGCAGTAAGTTCGTGCTGTACAGACGACCGCAGGCGAACGGCGTGCGCCGCTCGAAACACTACGTGGTGAAGACTCCGCACAGCAGCAAGGCTATCCTCGACGCCAGCCAGCACTCCATCTCGTACACGCTCAGCAGGAGCCAGGCGGTCATAGTCGAATATACAGAAGATCCGGATACGGATATGTTTCAGGTGAGAATTATCACTTTATAAATGTATTGAGTGAGTGAGACATTGACTTAAATTTTTACATACAGATCTCTCATACATTTTGATGACGTAGTCGCTAAATTCAATTAGAACCTAATGAAACGTAACCTGTATTATAAATACGAAGTTGGTACGACATGTCCCAGTTCAGTTTTTTGCAAGTTTATTTTGTACCGTTCGCGATTTCTATAACTCACTTTGTAGGTTATTTGTAGGCATTTCGCAAAATTCGGAATTTCACTCAGAAATTACACAATTATCAGAGTATTTTTAATTTTGAGAATAAATAAAAGAGCTATATACATATAGCTATAAGTGTAGAATGATACTGGGCTATAGGTACTAGTTTTAGCGGTCGATGTCTTTGAACGAAAAAAGTTACCTGAAGCTTTGAAAATAGTTGTGGTAGGCTACACTTTATTTGCCCACTACTGAGCAAACGTCTCTCCTCGAAACTGAGGAGGCTTAGAGTAGACATGAATGAAGAGTTGAGTGCGGGCGGATGAACAAAGAGTGCCAATGAAATATTTCAATCTAAAGGTTAAAATTTATGCAACGAGAGTCAACGCGACGAAGTTACGTGGTTCCATCAACGTTCCTGATGGATTACGTTTTCTATAGAACATAGCACATGGTTATTGTTTCATGGGATGCCACGAAATAGAAGCGGCAATATGTATCTTTTTTCATAATATAAAAAAATCCTTGACACTTATCGGAAAAACTGACGTTAGTTTATTTCAGCTAACGTAGCAAAAATTGAAATTTGATAAAGTGAGGCGTTTCTTTTAGTTGGCTACGCGCCAATTCTCAATGCGGTGAAGATGCTTGATGTTACGAATTAATGTCGTAACACTTACCCATGACCGCTACTGCAGCGCATTCTGTAGAAAATTGAAGTTTTCGGCAAATTTTTGTAGAAAATTGAAGTTTCCGCAATGGTACTCAAGGTAATTTCACGATAATAAGCGAGTTTACCGAGAGGTTTGTAAAAGTTTCGAAATTTTGAGAGCGATTGGGAAACCTAGAAGTGAGTGGCTCGAGATAAAAACTGATGGCGCTTCACATTGTAAATAACACCTAGTTTCGAAACGACAATGACGAAGCCGAGGAAGCGAGCGCTCCTCTTGTATTCCCCGCGCTCGCTTATCTGCCTGCAAACTGAGTTTGCTTTTGAAAGCGTCGGAAAAATGTGTTACATGATCACAAACGATGTTACCTCGTGCTGCACAAGTGGAATGGGAATATTGCCCACGATGCATACGCTGAAGTGCTAATGCATCTTCGCGTGCCGAAATCAATCGCTGCGGCTGTTATTCCCAGTAAGATCGGTCAACAAGAATAAGAATAAGTACTGTTGTGTTTAAAAATGTTGTTTTGTGTTTATTTTTATATAAAACATTGGTTACGTGCCAGGAATACTTATCGGCCACGTGATAATGGTATATTTTCATATTAAACCTCGGGTTATCAACGTAACTAATGTGTTTAGAAAAACAAGGTTGTCAAGCGGTTAAACAATTATATTTTATGATTGCTTGATGTAGTGATGAAATCAAAATATTATTGATCCCGAAGTGAGACGGTCATTGGCTTGTAGTGATATTGATGTATTTAAAAAAAGTACAATAGTATACAAATATATCTTACGTTTTATTGACAAGATAAACCATCCAGTTAAAATATATTATTATAAGGCACGCTCAAACAGCTTGTCGTTAACAAGATATGTTGATGAACGTTGGTTCATTCACGTCTGTCAAACGTAACGGGACGTTGGTATCAGTAAAACCAAATTCCAAATGATCGAGGTTACTTAAAAATGAAACAAGTACCTATAAACTAATAACATGCAACTGATGTCTTTTTGTAAGCTGTTGGTTTAAAATTCAATAGGATTTTCCTTATTTCAACAACAACTCGAAATCCCGTCAGTTGATACAATTAATTTGTCCAAACATTTTGGTGTGCATCTGGAAATCCTGCGTACAATGTGCGTTTAGTTGAGAGGCTGCGTTGTAATGTTTACGCGTCGTATCCTGGCGTCACCCATATCTAATCGCACATGGGTTACTGCCCCCCCGGCGGGAACAATGCGTTGGTCCCTCCTGCCCGCTACACCGACGCAGTAGGCACAACGTACAACGACCCTGCAGCAACATCTCTACGTGTTAACGCTCCTCGACAGATATCACACGGGATCAAGTTGCTTGTGTCTTTTCATTATTATATTGTTGTATAGACTATGTGAAAATTGAAGTCTCTATACCATAAGGTTTGGTTTAATCCGTTAGTTTATCAACTATGCAGTAGAAAACAAAGTCTATGAGTTTCGGTTTGTTTGAATGAAAAGAATAAACGGATTTTCATGCGGAGTTTAGCTATAGGTTCACGATTCAGGTTTAGGTTAGGTACATGGTGTAAACAAGAAAAATTTATAACAAAGCTCGATAAAAACCATTAAGGTTTACTTTGGATGAGGTTAATGTTTGTTGTTTTATATTTATATGGATCATATTTTTCCCAAAGTCAAACGAGAGGAGATTTACTGGTCTGATGTGATAAATATAATAATATTAGTATTTTGATTTTTGTGTTCGACGGCAAAATACATTTCACAATTCCCGTGAGTACAGACTACAGAGATTCAAATCTTTATAATTTTTTGATATATCCATTGAAAATTTCCTTCATAATGTCATCAAACTTTGTGAAGTTTGCTAACCTTCACATGTCAGGTGTTATGTATGTGATGCAGGTTGTGTTGTATTTTGGTATCAGTGATACGACTGGTGCGGAGATGCAAAATAGAACAGACGCTCTGTAGATAAGTTGGTAGTGACCCGGGTTCAAGTACTGGGGACATACGGATATTTATGTGGTAAATGATTGTTTATTTTCGTTATAGCCTGTGATACCTTATTTATGTTACCATAGACAAAGTGAATTTCAGTGCACGTGAATGAACACCGTCTAATGATGTATTTTTAAGGTATTGTTTCGCTATAATATGTGTATCCATTAGTCTCAAAGCGTTTATGTGTGTTGTGTCTGTACAGTATATCATTGTTTTTATATGGTTGTTAATATTGGTCTCTCTCCCGATTGCTGATAAATCCTTTGGGACCGAGCGTTCATCGCCGCGCCCGGCTCGGTCGACGAACCGATCCCAATCTTGTTCGTTCGACGCCATTTTCATTTTGTTGTCACAGACACGACGACGTTCCAAAACTTCCGACAAAGTAAACACTATGATGTTTCGTCACAAAATTAACACTAGTGTTCGCCCAGAGGCTGAAATTCAACCATAATCAATAAGTAACGCTCTGTTTCCAAATTTTTATTATTAATAACAATTACTAAATACAAGCAAATATTTTAACAAAAAATCTTCAATTCTATGAAGGTGAATTTCTCGGTTTCATCTCCTATTTCTCATCTTTAGGGTGGTATTTTTCATCGTAAATTTAAGTGAGACCAAACGGACGAGTAAACCTTCTGAAACAAAAAACAAAAATTTTCCAATTCGGTTTATATTTGACGGAGTTCTGAGGTAACAAACATAAAAAAATAGAAACTAATTGAGAACTTACTCCTTTTTTGGAGTCGATTAAAAAGGTTATTAAAAGAAATCGATTGACAAATAGAAGAGATAAAGGTGTACAAATGTTTCTCTTCAAGTAATGATACACGGATTATATAATTTCTTTCGCTGGCGTTGGTAGTGTTTAATGTTCTACATGTTTGTTTATAAACGCGATACGCGCATGTATCTGCGATCGAGCGATCATACGTTAAAATCGATATTATATTCCACGTCCGGTATAATGTTTGTATTGTGTGTTATCGGGCGCGTATTTAACTGCATGTAAATATTTTCGAATGTTGCTGAATCATTTCTACTGTTTTTGTTTACTTATTTCTTCATAATCAAGCTTTGACCGATAATAAGAAATGCGTTTCGTTCCGTTGTGTTATCTCACAAACTCGCAACCAACAACGATACAAAGACTTAGCTCGTATCAACAAGCTACAATTGAACAAAGGAATGCGGAATATATAAATCTATGCCGTATTTTTTTACGTCATGGGCGTATCTTGCTATCATTTTATTTCTTATATAGATTACCTTATACACGCAGATTTAAAAACAACGTGCACTTGAGAGTACATCACGCTTACCATCAGTTATGATTGTAGATATACTCTAACTAATATAAGTGACAAAAAGTCCAATTCCTAATATATGCCTACACAAATAAATAAAATCAAAGCGTCTATGATTTCTGATGTGTGATTTCAAAAGAACTGTGTTATGTCAAGTACATATATACAATATTTATTATAGGAGTTATCATAATATAGAAGAACCCAAACGACCCTCTCTAAAATTGTTATTTTATTGGCGGGATGCATTGAACTATGGACCGGTTTGTGGGACTGTAGTCCTATAGTATAATTTTTTTCTCCGCGCAGTTTGGGTCATAATAGATAAGCCGGCTAGGGCGGTGAGCATGTTGCGCGGGCGCAGCGCCATTATCGATGAAAACAAATGAGTCATCGAAGGCAGGTGCACGGCGGCGGTGCGGTATACAAAGGTGCTGCGATATTGCTATGTTATGATAATTGTTTGTCAATTGTTATGTAATTTGTTTTTCATCATTACCCCCACCTAATACCTGCAAATTAATGCAATGCTAATTTAGTTATATATCGAAAAGAAAATAAGTGTTTTTGCGCATTCGTTCTCGTTTTAATACATACATACCCAATTAATAATTTATTTTAAATCATTATTATTCTTATTTTAATAAATACATTGTTTTATCTATTTTTCTTTCATTTTTATCACAATCCCACATAATGACAAAACTCTATCGATAATGCTTATCGACAACAATAATGCGCATCACTATGCCCGCCCATAAGGCCCGTGAGCGGGAGAGAGAGAGCAAAGTAGTCGCTTCACCGCTCCGACGTTTTATGACGTAAACTGCATGGAGAAAAAAATTATACTATAGTAAAGTAATATAAATGTTAATGATATATTAATAACGTAAGGAAATTTTTTACTACTTAATTATATACATATACTACTACTTAACCATTTAACATATTAACTACTTAATCATGTATGAACAACAAAACAAGACTAACACAACCCTCACAGAAACAGCACCCATAGGGAATCTAACTTTTATGTGACATTAAGTAATTGTCATTCCGTGAGGAGTAATCTGGAATTATGTATTTCACATCAATATTTAAAACGTATTGGGTACAGAGTTTAAATTGATAAAATCAATTATCATTTTATGAAAATATCAAATTAAAAGCATCTCTCATTAGCGTTATGAAGTGGACTAGTGACGTCACGGTGGGCCGATCCGCATGTCAGCTGGGATGGCGTGACGTCAGCGGGGTGGGAGGCGCGAGACGGCGTGGTCGGGCCAAGGACGTCGCCGGGCCGACGGTCGCCCAACACGACGCGACAATCGATATATTGTGCCACGACACAACATTAATGGCGATAACATCTGCACCGAAGGGAGAGTTGCTCTCGTGTATAGAGCTTGGCGTTCGACGAAAGTTTCGCCTTGTGACACACGGCCAGAACGATGTCCGGAGACTGCAGGATGCCCGTGAATGATGATAGTGAGGTAATGCTGTGGGTACAAATTGTTGAAAGGTATTTTAATCGAACAATATAAAGTTGTTAAATAATTTGAAAAAAAAAAACTACGACAATGACGATTCACTGGGGAATTAGTTTTTCGTTTGTCGGATTCTTGTGGATCTTAGTAAGCGTTAGGTGTAAATTTTTGTTGAAACATTATCATTCGTCAATTTTGTGCAAAATAAATAATCCGTGGTTTGGGGTAAAAACAACAACAATGACAGTATTTATGTAACGACGGCGGCCGATTTCATTTGATAAAAAGAATTTTCATTTGATAATTCGTACCTACTGCAATATCAAAATGATACTTAATAGAACTATTAGGCCTGTTACAATCCACGAGCCACATAACTAAACTTTTATACTGCATGTTGGAATATACTTTACAACACGATACGTGACGTAAAATGAGAATTTTTTGTTATTATATAAGTTGTCATGAGAACAATTTTTTTTTTATGCCTTGGGCATGCAAACGAGCAGACGGGTCACCTGATCGTAAGTGTTCACCGCCGCCCATGGACACTAGCAACACCAGGGGCGTCACCAATGCGTTGCCGGCCACGAAAGAAATGATAGACCCGCTTCTTGAAAGATCCCATGTCATAGCTTGGAGGAAACACTGATGCAGGAAGTTCGTTCCACAGTTTACACGTGCGTGGTAGGAAGCTACGTGAGAACCGAACTGTGGACGAATGCCAGGTATCCAGGTGGTGTTGATGGAACCTGGTACTCTGCGATGTGCGGTGACGAAAATTAACCGCAGGGATTAAACCAAACAGTTCTTCAGAACATTCCCCATTATACAGACGGTAGAATACACACAGAGAGCTTACGTCTCTCCTCAACTCAAGCGACTCTAGACCGTCTGTAAGCTTGGGATCGTCGACAAGACGAACGGCTTAAATGGAACTTCTTGTAAACATGTATATTCGGCAGTGTTAAATGGCTGGTTATAAAAGCTTGTCTCAATCAAACCTCTGAAATGTTTCCGCGAGACGCACCTGGGTTGCGGTGTTCCTGTTTGAGAGTACGGGTTCGACCGTGTTTCTATCGTGGTCAAAGCGCGTACGGTTTACCTTTTGGCCACGACAATACAGACCTGTTACGTGTGTGTGTGTGTGTGTGTGTAATAGATATGTAGTTCAGTTACATTTACTTAAAAATTTACTGGGTAGTACGTTAAATAATTTTTCATCCCATTTATTCGAAACGAGGCGAAGGGTTCCTCGATGAGTGCGAGCAAAATGGGTCATTCCGGCGCACAAAATAACATTGACGAAATAACTTTTGAATTTGGAACATCATTTAATTAAAAAGTGTGAACGCAATTCGCTTTGATAAAGTGCTTGCTGGACGGTAATTAAAAAAATTGCGCTTGCTGACGCGGCATTGGTTTTAACCAAATAAATAAAAAAACATGCTCGGGATCATCTTTTTCGTTTTTTTATTATTTTTTATCAAAATATTACAGACAATTTTCATCACTACTAATAACATCTCTTATTTATTTTTCTCATAGAGGAGGATGAAAAGCAGAGTGTGCCACACGGTATCAAAAATAATTAATCTCGAGCGACGTACTTTGAATTCCTCGCTACGCTTAGGATTCTTACTCAAGAATCCTTCGCTTCGCTCTGATTTCAAACAATCGCTCTCGCCCTCAATATTTTATTTTGGCCTCTTGTGACACAATTTACTATTACATTAACGACAATCCACAAATAACGTACATTATACGGTTAAATCAACGATACAGAATAAAATGCACTATCTAATGTAATTTTTACATTTTCCCATAATTCCATGTCCGATGATCACAATGAACACTGTGCTCTGTGTAATTCTATGTGACCTTGAAAAAACCTGTTCGTTTCTATCACCGTCTCACGGAGGAGGAAAGGCCTGTAATGACCTCGCATAGAATCTGTTACTATCATCGTCCAATCCCAATCCCCTGTTGTATTCATTCATAATATTTGATATGTTGTTGTAACTTTTTTCGTCTAATATTTCTAGTTTCATAATGTTATGACTAAGACTTTTTTTTATATTTTTATGTTCTTCAAAATATGTTGGAATCGTCTAAATTATAACGTTATTTATAATTGGTGTAGTAGTATTTATATTAAAATTGACTCCGGACAATACAGTTATATGTTCAAAATCTTCCTTGTTGAGTTATTTTCACTACCTACGAATCCAGCCCTATTTTAATGCTTAATACATTTTATTTATGTATTTATTCTATTTTATAGTAGATGATTTAAGTGTTCGTTGATTTTTTGTCCAAAAGTCTGTAGTTCAAGACAACGGTAAAGACTTTTTCTATAAAAGTTTGTTTCTTACTGTCACCTGCTTATGCAATCCCCCGGATCGTCTAATTTCTGATTTCTACAAAGTTTAATTTTTAACTGACAAAGCATTATTTCAAACTTTGGACTTCAATACTGTTCGTCAATATTATTTAGAGCAACGAGCGATATCGGGTTTATGTCAGATCACAAATGATGCAACTGCCGTGCATAAAACCATTCTGTTCCAACAGACACCACTATTAAAATGAAATGTTGTGGTTTTTCACGGATCGGTGAGTTCGAAGCTAAAAAGTTTTGAGTTTGGTAAATCAAAAAATTTTACTGGCATTTGTAGATTCTGACAATTAAACAATACAATATTTATGTCTCTATATATCTACATGTATGAATGCGACAATTTCAGAAACTGCTTTATTAATTTCGATGCGGTTTTTGCCAATTGATGAGTCATTCACAAGTAAGGTTTACACAAATAGTTTATGAAGCTATTGGGTTAATTGGGCGATTGTGATTAATCGATAGTGACGGATATAATCAGAAAAAATCCATATAAGTGGTCACTCACCTACGGATCAAGTTCAAGGTTGGTATACGTCCATATCAACAAACAAAAATATAAGATTTAGCCAATGTTTCGCCTAAGAATTCTTTGTTTCGACGTCATCGTCTTCACGCTATCTATTTCTATGTATATGTATATCCCTATTGTGCAAGTATTTCGTTTTGTGTTATAAAAAGTAAGGAAACATTTTTTTACTGTAATTTTTTGTTGCCTATTTTCAAAGCGTTCACGGCACGTGTGAATCACGAGCGATTACGGTAATGAAGCCTTTTGAACGCTATCGGCACTCGATATCGGCTATCGGTTAGTGGCTCATCATGGCATTATCATCATATACTCATATGTGCTTCAGAAGGCACGTTGAGATCCGAACTGTTTTATTACATAACATCAAAGCAATTATATATTTCAAAGTCAGCCTCTCCTTCAGGGTTGGATTTGAGTTAGAATCTTACAAGCATCTCTGACTTTCGAAGTTATGCGCGTATTTTAAGTTATAACTTACAAATTTTATTGAAAGAACACATCGTGGGCAAAACAGTTCCTTCTTCAATGAAGGAATGACACAGTAATGAGTTTTGGTGGTGTCTTATTAAATAAATTTTAGGTTAAATTCAAAATATCACTTAATCACTAGCTTTTCTCTTCTCGTATTAAGTTTAGTTAAATATAAATTCAATTTTTTTCAGTTAAGAGGGAGAAATCCATACTCACGATTAGGATTGGAAAGACCTGCGGCATGATTTCTGCGGTTGACTAAATGCTTATGCAAATAGTTTGTATACTAATGTCTATGTTACAAGTAGCTTTCAAAATTGATCAGGTCAGTATTCCGATGTAACACGCGATATTTACATATAAATGTCACATATACGTTTACATACACCCACCCACTCTTTCCATTGGATCGTAAAAGCTGCTCGTACCTCATAGCATACTGACAAATGTAATACTTCAAACGTAAACTTCAATTAAAATGGCCAACTTTAAAGAGTTTTCTTATCATGCGGATCTATAAAAAATTCAGTTTTTTTTTTAAATAAAACCAGTTCTATCGTGGCGTACCAAATCATCTGTAATAACAGATTCCATTTTACTTTTACAAGCAATTCTCTGCGTGCGTGTGAAGATTCACCGGGACAGAGCGGGAGGGGGTGACACGGTCGAGACGGTTCGTCGGACCCTCGGGTCTGTGTTTCTGCTTGTTATTTTACGTCTAGACGAATGGGAGTAGCATGAAAGCGATTGTCAATAACATCCGACCATTGGTGCAACGTTAGTGTGTTTGTTACCTTTATCAGTACTCACTGGTTAATTCGTAAGTACCTTAATATACGCCAATATCAACGTTGTCCCACTTTGTAAATAAATGCCTTTTGGCACTAATCCGCTTATACTGATACCATCTAGATTGTTGCGCACTAAATTCACTTAACCGAAACAAGCGCCCATAACTCTACAGCTTGTGACAAACGTCAGTTATCGATTGATTTAATCGACTTCGGGTAGTAGTGAGGGTAGTAGCAATAATTGTTTAACCGCTTACACGATGTGGAGGGTCTATTCAAACCTCAGTAACGGTTTAGTGTCGTTTTGTCACTGTTCACATTTCGACGTTAGTTCTCAGTAGTCCTCCGGCTAAGACACAACGATTATTCGTTCAGCCCAAAAATTGCTCGTATGAAATTGGCAAAAAATGTTAACGAGACATTAGTCTAAATAATACATCGGTCTAAATAAATCTAATGAAATAAATACATTTTATCCTTGTTTTACGGTAATAATGTTCGTACGATTTCATCTCACACTTGACCGGTAATTAAACTATAAATTTTATTTTTATGCTGATTCTTAACTATGCGTCGCGCCTGCTTTTTCTAATGAATAATTGGACGGAGGGAGTGACTTGATAACGACTCATTTATATTCTGAGCACGATTTAAGGTTGCCGGTGAAAATAATGTGTCCCTCACGTGAAATATTGCTTGCTTGTGATAATTATACCGTGAATATGCACGTAAACGGAAGTTCTTATTCGGTATAATTTACATCGAATACATACTTAATTTACATCGGATACTGAAAAAGTTAATTCAGTATGCGTTGTTTTGTGGGTTCAGTTGCATTGTGACAGTGACCTCCATCGATTAAACATTGCAACAAAAAATTAGTGCTGTAATAATTGGAACTATAATATTCACAACCAAATGATAATTCCCAAAGTGATGCCTAAGGGTAGTCAAACATTTGAATATCGCATTTTCTCATGAGGTATTGTGTGTTTTAGCTAGCGTGCCATTGATGAGGGGGATCGACTTGCCCCGCGTACCGACAGCGGCGCTTATTAAAATCGAAACGGATCGTAATGTATTCACGACGGCAACCCACAAGCCATTATATGTGGACCGTTATGCCCTCATCGCAGTGATCGGTCGTACGCACCACAGGCCTAGCGTTGATGATTAATGGTTGAAGAATACATAAATAGTCTCGACTACATTTCATCTGCCTCGTGAATGATTTAGTCTGTGTGGCTGGGGTGCCTCTAAAGGATTATGCGGAACTTTATGATCAATACTTTTTTAGGCGGCTTAAAAAATCCGACATCTGACTCGACCTTTGAAATCTACATAGAATGAATTTTATTATTATTGATGTGCGCTGGTCCGAATTGGAGAAGCATATGGACTTAACGCGTGTTGTTGACGGCAGAAAACGGTCTTTAGCCGTAGCTATTATTGCAAGCTGAATCTAATGAATAAAGATAAAAACATGTTGACGATTGACGATGGTGCTGATATGACAGTCATCCATGTGATTGGATCTAAATATCGATAAAAAAAAACACAAACATCGTGAGTACCAAAGATGTACGCGTTTCTGTGAGTAAGTGTAAGTGACAAAGGGTACTAAAATAGATTGGCCATCGACAGTCAAAAGCATTTGAACGTAACTTATTTCTTGGAATGCTGGCAATGATAAAAAATGATACAGAATATTCTAATACAAGTAGGTGAAAATGAAGTCGTGAACAGTTCTCAGAATACATGGAGCTTCGAGCGACTTAAGAACGGTTTCCTACTGTACGCAAAAAAAAACACAAAAATAGGCGTGACGCTATCGTTCTACTAGTAGTAAAATCGAAAGCAACAATAATCTATTAAAGACGCGGAGGCCATTATAACTGGCCCGTTACGCCGATGCATTTGACCTCCTTGCGGCTAAATCAATTTATCTACCGACTCGTACACTTTGCGATACCCACTCTGGTGGGAGTTGTGCGTTTCTGTGCAGAAATAATTCGTCTATAACGCAACGCAACAGACACCTTCCGTTCTTGCGTCCAACTTTAGAAAACACAACACTTGTAATAAAATAATTATAATAATATAATAATCAATAACATATATCTGGGATTGAGTAGGTAAATAGTGGAATGTATTGCAGTATCCACAGGTCTGGTTTGTTCTGTCTTATCCCGCTCTGATCTCGGTTCAAAGATAAAAAAATTATCCCATTTTTAATCAAGGACATCGATAGAATCAGACGATCGAGATCTTAAAGTACTCTGTTCTTATACTATTGATGTTATTGTTACAAAATTATGTTCGAATGCTGCCTAAGACGTAACAATTAGAATGAAGTAGAATGTTGAATAGGTCACATATAATATTTAAGACGTACTTGAACTTTGCTGATAATTTTGCAGATTACACTAATCGTACGAGCTTAACGTTCATCTGTTTTCAATCTCTTAACGTCGTTGTTATGATTTTAAACGTACGGTATTCTCAAGAAAACGGGGAGTAGTAGTAGTAGTACATAGTGTATATTAATTATGTTATGTTTGTGAACAGTAATAAAAAATGTGTGTAGTCGTAATTGGTATGTATGTATTGTTATTGCGATAAGACTGTCTTCTGTCGATGCTGTATAGTAATAATAATGCTATATATTATTTGTTGCTTTTTTTTTGTTACTCGATGATTTTTGAAAAGTAATAATAAAGTTACTTTCAATCAGTGGTCGAGTTAATGGGCTGAACTTTATAAACGAGCCATGGGCTTCCATCTGAATGGAGTAGGTACTTCCAACGCGCTGTGAAATTATGTTGTTCAAAAAGATTATTAAATGAGTACTAAAGACTGCCAACTACCTTGCAAACTTGGCATTGCGCATATCAATAAACGAGGATTAATACATTAGTGGGCCTTGTATCCGATTCTTTGTCTTTATCAACAAAAAGTTATTGTTGGTAGTTACAATAGGAACTGTGATATAGGTATCAGCGCTATCAGCATCTTATCACTGTTTCGACTGTTTATTTTAATTAGAATATGTTGAACATGGCGTTGCCGTCGTTGTTTTAACCGATTACTTGCAATTCTAGATCTTATTCGAGTGCAAAATCTCGCTGACGTTCATATTTTCTGCCGTTTGTCGATAAAAAAAAAACTAAACTAAAGACAAGCTGGCTGTATGGTGAATCAAAACAAAAGTTAAAGTGAAAAAGATTAAGTGGTGTTTATTTACGATCATTCATAAGTAGGTCAAGCAACTTTGTTTAATGCATTTAATGCTTATCTTGTTTTGTTTTTTTATTGAATGGACATTAAGCGACGCCACTTACAACGTCTTAAGTCTCGACAGGGATTAGTAAAATAAACGGGTTTAATGTCTGACTAATCTCTAATCGTTATTTTGAATGCATCTCTCTGTACAATCCTTAAATTTATACGGCTATTACGTATTTGGTCAGTTTACGTATTGATCCTTTTTTATCATAGTCATGACTATACGAAATAGATTGAATGAAACAATTGTATTTAATTCCAAATATGTATGTAGTTTTAATTACGGTAATATCTTTTTATAATAATATACAAACAGTTGTGTATCACATATAACTAGACGATAAAAATAATAACTAAACATTATAGAAAATGAAATGTTGATGTAATTTGTTAGTAGGTTTAGAAAATAGATGCGGTCTTAAAAATTCAGCTGTCAATCTGTATCCTGTCTTTACGATGTGGATTTTATGTTACGTATGTCACAGTAATTCCTGGGATTTATCATGCAATGTATTTCCACCTTTGCAATACCCAGACACATTATTTTCGCCGTACTTGTACTATGCTAGTATTCTCGTAAAAATATACATTTTGAAAGTACTTATGTACTTTTTTCTTTTTACATGTTCTTTGTTATATCCAAATTGAAATATTCCTTAGTAAATAACACGGACATTGATATTCATTTCAAACGTGTCTTGCTGGCATGTAAGTAGATCACGTAAAGACTTTCGAGGCAGTCTCACAATTACAGTGTCCAAACGATGCTTTTGATTCGTAGAAGACGCATTTTGTCGCCTCGGGATCTTTCAAGTTGGGTCGTCCACAGAATCGCTGCTCACAGAATCGCTGCTGTCCCGAACATGCGGCCATTTATTGAATTTTTTTTACTCCTTCGTCCAACTCGCAAGAAGGACGCACGCGTCATTGTATCCACCCAATCCTCCGCCATCTTTGAAATGGTCTTTTGTCTGTCGGACAATGGCCACGAGAATTGGGATATACCGCCAAGGCGATGTGCAGATACTTCGAAACACATGTCGGTGCGTACAAGTAAACAATCGGTTATTCATTGCCAAACTGTTGTTTGCATAAATTACAAATAGCCTTGTGAATTAATCACAGACGTCAGTAAATCCTTTGAAAACCGTGCGACTCAACGAACGGATTTTCGGAAGTACGAGAAACTATTATATACAAATCGCGCTCGTAATCTTGTCACATGTGTATATTTAGGTAGTACGTATTGTATTATCGTTGGCTATTGTTCAGCGGGACCTTCTAAAAATTTTCGCATAAATATTATTTGAGAGACATATTTTGAAACCGAATATTTTTTTTTTGTTTGCTTTTTCGGATTTGTTCGGGTCGACGCATTTATTACATTTACATGACTACCTATATCCAATAGGAATAATGCACGTTTCAAATGGTAAAATAATTTTATAGGGGCCGTGGTTCTAGAGATTACTTTCCGCGTATACACAAACTCACAAAATTAGCATTCTCTTTTTATAATGTTAATATAGATTTGTTAATAATTTATATTTATTTCGAAATTATCTATCAATTTAGATTCTATAAACCTGAGTTAATAGTTGTGATATTGTGCAAAAATTTCGAAATTAAGTTGATAGATATACCATTATCGAAATTAATGTGCACAATAGAATATTATTGTAAATAATTTATTAATTAAAAAAAAATTGCGGTTCATTCTTAACTCAACCTTATATTTTCCTTGCGGCGTCTTTGAAATATACACTCACAGTTATTCGGGTTGGGATTTCCATTCTTAGTCCGTCTGAACAAATTACACATGTCGGTGCTTTATTTTTGTAACTTATATTTGTACCGGCATTTAAGTGTTTTATCTATACCAATATTAAAAAGCTCTCTCTTTATTCGAATTTTGTGAACTTATGTATATGCGTAATATCCTGGACCACGGCCCCAATTGGGAAATATCTTCTACCGTTTGAAATATACGTTATTCCAGCTGGTCATAACCTGTATGTCATTTATATGTATACAATAATATTATAATATGTGTATTCATCAGCTGCAGTTTTAGAGCTTTTTAGAAAAGTGACTATATTTGTAATGCATAATTCATTCTAAGAGAATGATAGGTATGTTTGTGAGTAACTTATGTAGAAGTCCTGTATCTCTCTGCCGATCCCCTGAAGACGGCAGGTACCATTTTAAAATATCCTTAATAAATAACACAGAAAAGGGACATTTATCGAATTGAATTATATCGATTAGTCAAAGAATGACAAGTGTTTACCGTGTAATTTATTCAAGATTATGATGAACATACTTGCATGCATTATTGTATTGAGTTTTACGCATTATGGATTCACGTAGACGCAAACGGCCCAGTGCAATATACCGACGCGTGCGTATAATATAAGCTGAACGTTGCGTTTCGAGACGTAGGTGGTGTTTCTTAGTAGACAGGGAGACAGATCAATTGGGTTATCATGCACGGGTCTTATTCGTCGTATTGAGCCAACGTTTACGAGAAAATTAAATGTGTGTGCTGGAAGTACATGGAGGATGGATGTTTGCGTTGTCTTACAGTCGGTTGTTATTATCTATCTATCTCTCGCTGCAGGTCAACGATCCATTTTTTTTTGTTTGCATTTACTTATCTTTACCTATCTTTAGTAAGCAATAGATCATCGATCTCATGGGAATGATTGAAATATATCTTCGTTTGTTGAAATGCAAAAGTGCACTTACAATTATTTTAACCAGCTGTAAGGGATAGATAGATTATAGCAACCGGCCCTAAGTAAGTCTATGTAATCTGAGTAATAGCTAATCTTGAAGCGTTGAAAAAGTTATTGGCTCGTGAACTTGCAGATGGGTCACGACGGCGATTGACAGTTGTCGCAAATAGACGCAATAGGGTGCCGCATTATCGTTATAAAGGTCGCGAAGAAAAAAGCGGTAAATCGGCATTGGCATCAGCCGCTGTGAATGTTTTTATTCAATTATATCAACTGTTACTCGATGCGCTTGTGAAACGATACCTCATCTTAGTATCTGTACAATAATATTTGACAATAATATTTACAATATTGTTAAAATATTAAACATTCAATTGTTTAAAATTGTATGACAAAGCCTAAACTTCGTTGTGTTTTCCGTTCGAGTACAAATACAGGCATCTGTATATCTGATGTTACATTTAAATTCTAAAAAACTAAAGCCTGGTGTTTTGCTTTATTATGTATGTTCGCCGGGTTTCGTACACCTTACATTATAAATTATTCACCATTCTATTATAAACTCGGGCCTTTTCCATCCCTTTTCCATCGCATTGGCAGTTAATAGCTGACGATAATTTAATGGCGGTCAGGCTCGAGGTTCATAATTAAGGATCCTAGTTTTGCAATATTTTCCGCAGACTATATTTGACTACATTTGTTGTCGAACTGCGGGCACCGGATTCTCAGTGTTAACGAAGCATCGAGGCTTGGGTAAACCACAATGTTATTTTTGAATGACAATTGTGGAAATACGCTCGATACTCTTGATGTATCAGACATTTGAAGATATACAAATATCTTCAATGCACGGCATTGTCATATGAGTTCTATCAGTGTATAATATATTTCGTTAAATAACGCATCCACGAGTTTTGTATATTAGGTATCTTTACCTTACTTACATATATGCTTAACGATTAGGTTTATAAAAATTTAAGACTACTTTACTGTGCAAAGTCTTCAGCATATTTAAAGTCTCTATATATGTAAATATGTAAGCGAAGACAAGACAGGTCAGTACCTTTTTCTTGTTATCTGTCGATCGATTTCTTTGGTAGCTTTTGACATCCACAAAAAAATTGGAAACCAGGACCGACCCTTAACCGACTTCAAATATAGAGGAAGTTCTGAAATCGTTGTTTGTATTTGTTTTATTCTTGTTACTTTAAAACTCCGTCATTTATTAGCCGATTTGGAAACTTTTTTGGTTGAGAGAATATACTTCCCGTTTAGTCCCATGTAAATTTGAAGAAAAAAATCACTCGTAAGAGTGAAAAAGAGCAAAAGAAACCAAGAAATTCAGCTTCAATATTTGTACTTCATGATTATGATCGAACACTTGGCGAACACTAGTAATAATAAAGCTTCATTTTTCTTCACGAACAATTAATGGAAAACATTACCATGGTTAATAGTAAATGTGTTTGTGGGAGGTGGTGCTTGTGGTAGACCTTAAAATACCTATTAAAAGGGAACGCAAGTATAAATACTTACTAATGTATAATGTTTTAAACATAGTGCATATGTCGGGTCGGTCTCGCTGTAGAAGAATGTTGTGGAAATGACTATTACATGGGTTTCTATGCAATTCTCTATAATATATAAATTTATAATATTGAGGACGTGAAACGCAGCCGCACGACCGAATACAGAGCTCATGTAATATATTTATATAACGTATTATATTGCTAAATTTATCGTTTGGTATATTGAAATGTTGCCAATTAATACGCACAACACATTTGTCAGGTTTAATAAGGTCAACGGGTCACGTGCTCACTTCCCCTTTTAGTAAGAGCTCTTTATCCAAGTCTAGAAAACATATAGCTACGTACGACTTATGATTTTACTTTTGTTATTTCTGTACCGTTAGTTACGCTTTTGCTATGTCAGTTATACTCGTAGTATTAGTGATTTCGATGTTGGTCACCCGCACGGGTTATCCGACTTCGTATCGTGAGCGAACAAACGAATAATAACATACTTGACGAAGTTTACCTACGTGAGAGTTATTCATAATATTTTTCAAGACGTGTAGTCCACAAATTTGCATTTTTCCGCCGTGGTGGACTGTAGCCATAACCACATTCATTGTGAGATTGTATAAGCCAAGCACTGGGAAAATTTTGGGTTGTCATGAAATGTCCCGCCGAAAGAATGATCATTGCCATAACTTTTTGACATATCTAACTGCTCGTTGGGTAATCCATTGATATTAAATTAGTATTGAGCTACTTTGGTGCAAAATAGGTTTACTTGCTTCTTGTTTCCTGTGTTGATGTGCTACGCATGTCTGTATATATACCTACATATATATACCTACATACATATATACCTACATACATATATACCTACAGTTATACAATGTGCTCGTGAATTGTGGCAAAGTAGATAAATATAATTTAACGAATGTTTGTTATTGCCTCAGTGTACCTACGCGTGTAGTCCTATCTTTTCGCACTCACTTGTCTGACGGCTGTCCGGGGTTTACGAAACAATCCAACTGCACTCACCGCACAAAGGATGTCCTATTTCGTGGATGCGAGCTGTGTGGGCTTCCACTGATTGACTGACGTGATATTGCATTGCCGGCGGTAAATGTGTGGCGGCGATTAATGTTCTTGTTAACGTGTTCCCGTGTCACATTCAGGTTTACCTATTTAATTATTTGTACTTATATTAGTAGGGTCGTGTCTGTACACTATAATATGTTTTTTTTGGAATCGGTGCTCAAAGATCTGCAAGTCTGCTAGCTATATTTATCATTCTGTCTGCAATGTGACAGAGTCTTTAAATTACTACAATTTAAAAATTCACGTAATTACAGATATCTACACCTAGGTAACCTATTTATCATACGATATTCGTAAATAGTTGGTATCATTGTTAACGTGGCATTTATGAATGAAGTACCTACATTACAATATGAACGGAATATGAGTACGTTATTTGGGGCCATTCTGAGGATCATGACAGCAGTTGAAGTCGGGGAAATTGTTTGCAAAGCTGGTGTGTCACTAGCGTGAAATATGTTTCCAACGGAGAGAATTTCTCCGAGTGAAAAGTGTGGAATTGGCAGGGAGATATATTTAAAAAACATTTAGTAACAGTTAATATTGGTTTGTCATATATAAAGAATTATCGACTTAATTGAAGTACATATTTGAAAAATTATGACACGTGTAGAGATTATTTTTAATCAAAATGGCTGGAGTTAGCTGCTGAATACAATGTGTGTAGGAGACACATTTCAAGATAAATATATTATATAGATACACAAAACGCACACTTCCTCCTTTTCTCACACACGAGCGCAAACGTGCGCACGCGCTCTTGATTTGAACTAAACCCATGTTAATTGTGCCAAAAAAAATTGTATAGTTTTAGTTGTTAATATTAAATGTTACAGTTGAAAATTGTGAAATGAAACAATTAGCATTATCTCGAGGCAATATTCACGTCTTACTTTTAATATCTTCCGCTTATTGATATCATATCAAAGCTAGCATATGTTCACTTTTTATTCAACCACAACACTGATAAGTGAAATTAGTTTATATTTATAGCATGTGCATTTGTGTTTTTATATAGAATATTTTAAATAAGCGGGGAAATAATACCCTCGCTTATTATTATTATGGTTACATATGGTATCTATACTAATAATAAAATTCTAGCTGATCGTTTTCTGTACATGAACGATATATAAGAAAAAACATTACTACGGGCCTATATTAACGCAATAGAACCCATAACAGTAGTTGTTAGAATTTTTTTCTGTTTGTCTGTGCGTTTGTTCCCGCTAATCTCAAAAACGGCTTAACCGATTTCGTTCTGGTTTTCACTAATATATTGCAGTAAGTGTCACTTAATACATAAAGTTTGTTTCATTACAATCCATCCATAAATAAAACAGTTATAAATTAATTTAAAATAATGTAAGGCGTAGTTTTCCTGAAGCGAAGCAAAGGTAGTTTGCTAGTTATAACTAAAGTCAGATTTGCCAATCTGAGACCATATTTTACACTACTTGGAATATTGGCAAAGCAATTTTTATTCTGAGAAGCTCATAAACAATCATTAGAAACACAATTAGAATGATTTTGAGAATTCAAAACAAACCGGCTTTTGTAAATAACGTCTTGAGTTTTTTTCATTTTGTCATATAGGAAAATTCATAATAAATTATAGGATTTTGCCCCATTGTATCGTCTCGATATAACTAAAATATTGAGTGGATTTGGCCTTAAGTCAAGTCAAGTTTTAAATGTAGTTTGTCTAATGCTGATCAATCTTTCGTACTTCCTACTCAGTGCTATGTATTGAATAGGCGTAAATAATGTCTAATTGAACATGGCAGCCGAAATCTGTTTTATTTTATTCAGTTAGGAGCGTCATGGTGAGGCCTCACGAGCCACACGACGTGTCGGTTGCTTTGCGGTACCTGAGCGGTAAGCTGCGTTCGTTCTAGATATAATAAAACACAGTGAACATACTAACGGTGCGTTGGGATTTCGTATGGCGACGGAGCGCACGTGTAATTGGTCAAGGAAGGGCAGAAGAAGGGTTGAGGGTTAATGCGGTGCGACGCCGCAAACGTATCGCAGCGCTCATTTGTTTTACTATCAAAGGGATACACCTAACATTTATATATGTAGGTAATGCAACGTTGTAATAAGCGGCGGTACATTGCCAACAATCATGTTGTTAGTGTGGTACTCGATGCGTCGATAATACTATCATTGCGTACGCCACTCATGCGCGCACGCATGGGCGTACTGAGAAACACCGATCTTCGCCGAGTGCTTCCTTTTACGTCACTTACTGGGTACTGCAACAAAGACTATTGTCCATCTTTTGATACATATTACGTGGATTACATTGTTACATTTGCGTCAGTTGCAAGATTATGTTATATGGGGAAATAAACATTTCTTTCTTTAAAATCATAGCGATGCGCCGACTCAAAGCATCGGCAGACGTCTGGTCTCATTCTTATTCCTGTCGCTCACCAGCCGCCTACGAGCATGAAATTGTAGACCAATGTATTCGGGTCTTCGGTCGGCCGTGAAGGATAAAAAATTATCGGAGCCTCGTGTTTTAATCATCCAGTAATAAGTATGTTGTCCAGAAAATATTGCTAATAAAATTAGGAAGGAGTTACATTTTAAATGCATATAATTATTTACATAGTGCGCATCATTTTGCGACTGCAGTACTACATACTTGTAACTTCGAGTTGAACACCTTGCGTTATTTTATACATTAACATTACATTACATTAATTATATACATTACTGATTACTGATGTAGAGGCAGCTAGACTTGTTTATTTTGCCTATTTTCATATTCTTATGTCTTACGGTATTCTATTGTGAGGTAAATCAGCGGACATTGATTCAATATTTGTGTACAGAAAAGAGCGATCAGAGCTTTTAACAGATTAAAGTCACGTGAGTCATTATGAGAAAAATTTAAATAAATAAGCGTACTCACCGTAGCCAGTCAGTATATTTATAGTAATTTAGTATTTAAAACAAAAATTTAAATATGTATAAGCAGAAAAGTGATACCCACAATCATGAAACAAGAAATAGGCATAATATGATGACGTCTTAATATCGTCTTCAAAAGTTCAGCGTTCTTTTATGGGGCTTAGATTTGGTTTTTACAATTAGGTTCCGAAGTTGATACGTGAGTTGCCCATTGGAAATTTTAAGCGACACATTAAAATACAGCTCTTAGGCAAAGTATATTATAGTATAGATGAATATATTAATGACAAGGACGCCTGGAAATAATAGCGTTGAATCCAGTTCCGCACAGGTTTAAACTTTTGTAATTACCATGTGTTGTTTAAAATATGCGCTGAGGAGATTCTTTCGCCGTTTCTTCTCCTCGATGTTAAAGCACTTTTTCGAAACGATAGTAGAAGCAAAAAATGATTTGCATAAGTGTATTTACAGAATACCTACATGATGAAATGATTTTGAATTTGAATTAATATTGCTTGATAAAATATACGCTTTTAAAATATCTATCTTTCCGAACTTCCTAATTATGACAATGATAATGATGACAACTATATTAAAATGTATTTCAATATAATACGTATAATGTATGTAGGTTATTTTGCACAGTGTCTGTGATAATTACAAACTTATTTTCGATATCAACAATATTAATGTTATTTTATTTCAGCTTCGTTTGACTGTTAATTTTACTTTGATGAACGGAGTGGTAAATTTTCCTTAGGAATTAACCAATTAAATGCAATTGTAAATTTGAGACTACAGAGACAGATAGAGTAACTTTTAAATAGTGACGGATACTCACTTTTTATTGTATTTTATAACATTATTTCGACGTGATTAACTTGGATCATGGTCACGAGGTTGATAACGCAGTCGAGTAACATAATCAGGGAGGTTAGCGGCCAGCTAGCGGTTCTTCGTGTCATCTTCAATCGCTTAGTTTATAACTGTTGTACCGTTCTTTTTATTATGTAATCCCGGCTACAGGTACTTTCCACAAAAACATTAATGTCTCCTAGTATGTAATATGATGTTGAAGATTGTGTTCCCGTTAGTAAAAACTCAATAAACTTCACTGTTCTTCGTATGTTTTGCTTTTCAATTTTTTTTAAAGTTCAATAGAATCTCTTTTCGTTATGGTGCAGTGGATTACACGGACTTCCAAAATGGGTAGAGCTGAGTGATATCAACCTGAGCGTCGGATGGATGCTCGCGGATATGTGACATGGTTTAACGAATGCAATGTAACGACATAAAACGTGATCGGAGGGATTAGGTAATTTAGTTTAAATTACGCTTTTATTATGTCACATGGTGGAACATTGGAAACATTAGATTTTTTTATGTCTTAAACACCAGCTCTACGATCGTGTCGTATCGTGTGTCATTCATACACAAAATAAAGATAATCAAGAAAGGGTTGGAAATTATAAATAAAATAAACGCTTACACACTCACACCCCCGTACTAAGATTCCCTGTGTTGCGGGTGGCATGGACATACACAAATATGACAATTACAAACACCCATGACGCGAGAACAAACATTTATCTGTCATATAAATATCTGCACCAACCGGGAATAAAACCCGGGATCCCTCTCTCGGTAGGCAGGGTCACTACCAATTGGGCTATGGGGTCGGCAGTTGGATTATATTATTGTGTCAGGGTTAAGTTACCATGTCATTATTGCTTTCTTTATTATATTAACAAGGATATATGTAAATTTATGCGTTGAGGATATTTACACGCATACTATCTTAACGCTTACGGCATACGTCAATATGTTTTTGTTCAATACAATATTGTTTTTATTTAATATCCTCAACGGTGAGCATTTAACTTTTTGTGTTTACCTTTAGATGTAATCAATTAGAACTCATCGCGCTTATTTATATGTTGGATTTATTGAACAACAACATGTTGGCGGACATCGCGAGGTCGGTGCACAACCGTCCTGTCTAAAGAGCTCAGCAAATTAAATCAATACTAAGCAGTCAGTCGGCATCAGCAATGGTTCACTTAGATGGGTGTTGTCTTGCAAATAAATATCTTGCTTTTAGGTTTATTACGTTAACGCCATGTCAAACTTTTAACTGATGATCGCTTTTCACGTGAATGATATGCGAGAAAAAGTATTATTAAAGGTCTTTATTAACGCAATAGAACCCAAAACAATAGTTGTTAGAATTATTGTCTGTTTGTCTATTTGTGCGTTAATCTCAGAAATGGTATATTTCTTTATGGTTTTTACTAATGTATTGCAGTGAGCATTACTTGATATTTAAGGTTCGTATTATTTCAATGGGTCCATAAATAAAAAAAATATGAATTCATAAATTATATAACTTCTCTGAATAGATCTAAATTTTTGATAATTTAACAAGACATTTCCACTCTATGTATTTTTCTTGTGTACAAAATGGACCTGTCTTTAATTTAGACGAAGGTTAGCTTAGCCGGCGACATGTTGACTTGCTAGCCATAATTGAAGTTGAAATAGATTCGTATATTGTACGTAAAATACACATGAGTATGGATCAAATGTACAAGTGTAATCAATGATTAAATCATGATTTTTTCGGCTGCCGCAAATTTTGATATAATTTAAAGAATTAATTTAATGTATTGCATATATCTATATGTTAATGATATATGACTATGTTACTTCGACGGCTCCTGGTCCTTTGAATCCAAAGGCTCCCCGTCATTTTATCAGGTCATCAGTTCACCTGATCGGAAAACGTCTTGACCTCCTTTTACTAAAGCATGGACGGTCATTAGAGAAATTTCATTCTCCATCGGTTATCGTTTTACGTTGTACACTCTACGAATGATGTGCCCTACGCATTATATCCACTTAAATCGACTAATTTTGCGCGCTACACCGGTAACATTTATTCGTCTACCGATTTCATCGTTACGAATCTTGTCTCGCAGTGTTATACTTAACGTACTTCCCTCCATAGCACGGTGTCATCGGCGCGGCACGGTGCTTTCGGATAGGGCCATGAGTAAAAGACCATGTCTCGGATCCCTAAATCATCACGACTTACGGCACTGTGAAATATCGTACGAGATGATATGTCTTGTGTTTCGCAAACGCTGCCTGACGCTAGATGAATGTACTCATCGACAATTTTAAGAGCAGCGTCATCAACAACAACAAGTTGCGACATGGATATTCAACACGAGTTTCTTCTTGTCCATGTTCATTTTAAGACCCACCCGTTGTGATGCGCTGTTCAGATCTCCTAGCGTCGTACTGAGATCTTCCAACGTTTTCGCCAGGATCACTATATCGTCGGCAAATCGAGGCTATGTAGGGTTTTCGTCAATAATTTGAATACCTAGTCCTTTTCAATATATCAGCTTCAACACGTCTTCCAGTACAGCCGTAAACTGTATTAGAGACATAATGTCCACTCGGTAATAACACTTGATAACACCTCGGTAAACCGATACTGGATCTGGAGTTGCTAAAGAGACTCCAGCACCGTCTAAGTATCTATAGAATCGAAGGCTTTCTCATAGTCTACATTGCTGACATATTGCCAGGTTATATGCGCTTCGGTTTTGTGTATAATCTGTGCCGGATATCTGCGGTGTTGCCGGGTCAAATTAGCACGCTAATAATAGGTATTTACCTATGACATTGCCGTTTTTCATGAAATAAATGAAGCGTATTTTTTTTCTATATTTTTTATTTCTATTAATCAAAGTAATCACCCATGCAATCAATGCATCTTTGCCAACGCATTGGTAGGTTATTGATGCCCTTTTTGAAAAAATTGCTGGACGGGAGGCAACAAATTCTTCAAAGGCATTTTGTACTGCCTCTCGGGTATTGAATTTTTTTCCCACCAAGAAGTTATCCTAATTCTGGAAAAAGTAGAAGTCTGTAGGCGCAAGATCTGGTGGGTACGGCGGATGACGGAGAACTTCCAACCCCAGCTCTTGTAGCTTAGAGACCGTCTGCTGTGCAGTATGAGGTCGCGCGTTGTTGTGCAGGAGCAGTGGAGTCGAACGATGGACCAAAGCTGGTTGGAGACGTGCGAGCTTCGCCATCATTGTGTTCAGTTCTTCACAATACACATCTGCAGTAATGCTCGTCCCGTTTGGTAAGAAGCTGTGATGAATTACACCCGCATTAGACCACCAAACAGTGACCATCACTTTTCTAGGAGTAAGTTTTCGTTTAGGGCGTTGTTTGGGTGCTGAACCAGGGTCCAACCAACTTGCTGAGCGCTTACGATTGTCGAACAGGATCCATTTCTCGTCACAAGTAACAATGCGGTTCAGAATTCCTTCATTTGTATGCCTGTTGAGCAGTGCAAGGCACGTCTCGACGCGTACTTCGCGCTGGCGATCATTAAGTTCGCGGGGTACCCATTTGTCAAGCTTTTTTACCTTGCCAATTTGACGCAAATGGACCAATATTGTTTTGATGCTAATGTCGAAAGCTGCTGCTATTTCAGCCGTAGATTGAGTTTCATCAGCTTCCACAATCGCCTTTAATTCGTCATTGTCGACCAAAGTTTTCGGATGACCACGGGGTTCATTTTTCAGGTCAAAATTTCCTGAACGGAAGCGGGCAAACCAATAACGGGTGGTGCGTTCGTTTGTAGTGTTCGCTCCTCGGTGCACTCGTTGATGTTGCGTGCTGCTTGTGCCGCTTTGCTGCCACGACGGTACTCATACTCCATAATTACTCGAATTTTTAACGTATCCATGATGACGAAAAATGTTCGAATGCTTTGAAGATAAAACACTAACTATTAAACAAATGACGATTTTAGAAAAAAGAATTCCATGTTTTAAAAATAAAATTAATTTGAAATTAGAATTATCAGCCAAAAAAAATATTTTGATTTGAAATGGCCAGTACAGCAGAACGGCAATTTCATAGGTAAAGATCTATTATATATATAGAGTTTTATATACATTTGGCTATTTATACGAGTATACAGGGAATTTATAGTTTTAAAAAAATCTGCTTTTTCCATATTTTTTTATTGATAATAGTAAAGCTCGTTAATAGTTACCAAACAGAGAATAAAAGGGAGTATAACGATTTTTATTCAAGTATTTATATATAGATATAGTACGGGTACTTAGATATATTGCAATTTGAGTATAAGATTCATTCTTTTATGGTTTTTCCCTTGTTAAAATCGCACAACGAAAATATACAGGCGGATAAGCAGAAAAGCGACCGCACTTAGCAAAAAAGGGGGGGTAGGTTCCGTTATTGCTGCTGGTACGTAACCGAACTTGACGATGCCGAAACGAACATTATTTACAAAGTACCTGGGTTTTTATGTTGTCAATTCTGGTAATAAGCAGAGGAACCGCGACAATCATCTGTTTGACAGATGGTTGGCAAGCCCCTGAACGACCGGAGTAACTTTTGTATTATGCGCAAATTTCGTACACATGTCTGTTCCTAGAAACGGCCCCGTTGATTAGCACCAGTCCAGTCTTTGGTCTTACGGGGTTGGCTTTGTTGTTCAAGGTCTGTATCGTATATTTACTGAAGCAATCATTACCTACCGGCAATGGTCGAATAGAGGCTCCGATAACTGTTAATGTCTACACATTATCAGGCGCCCCGCCTGGCCGACTGTTGCAGAGATTATTTTCTAGGAACAATCATGCTTTTTGTAACATTCCAGAAACTTACACTACACTTTTACATTGTAGTAAATAACAAAAACGGCAATGATAAAAATAGTGAGTCACGTGGGCTTTTACACTGTTTATTAGAAAAGTTTTGTGTTAAGATGGCAATCTGAAAAATTATATCATTAATTTTTATTATTGTTATTTTAAAGATTATATAGGTTTATCGTGGAATAACATAGCTGGTAATATTAAGGCGAGAATTGTGAACAGCCATGCCCGTTTCGAAAGCAAAGACGTAATACGACTTAACTATCAAACATGTCATTTCATAAAAGTACGTGTGGCTACTTACCGGCTGATATCTATCTGTCTTTATCTATCTATCTATACTAATAATAAAATTCTGAATGATTGCGTTCTGTACATGAACGATATAGGAGAAAAAACAATATTACGGGCCTTAATCAACGCAATAGAACCCAAAACAATAGTTGTTAGAATTATTGTCTGTTTGTCTGTGCGTTTGTTCCCGCTAATCTCAGAAACGACTTAACCGATTTCATTCTGGTTTTCACTAATGTATCGCAGTAAGCGTCACTTAATACTTAAAGTATGTTTCATTATAATCCGTCCATAAATAAAAAAGTTATAAATTAATTTAACATAATGTAAGGCGTAGTTTTGCTGAAGCGAAGCGAGGGCAGTTTGCTGGTATGAAATAAAAACGTGCAATGCTATTTAATATTCAAATATGTCAAGATTTAGAATTCTCTTGTAATAATCAGACAGCCTTAGAAAAATCAGAGATGTGACCGGAAGCACCGACCTCGAGCACCTCGGGCGGGAGAACAAAATTCAAAGAAGCAGGCTATCACCGATTGAAAACATAACAATACACAACATTTTCAGAGAGCCGTAAATCCATTATATTAATTGACGATGATCAGAGATCTCGTAAATATTATGATGCAGCTCGTAATGTGTTGCTTTTGATGTTACATAGTTGTTAATTAATCCAGTATATGCGTAGTACTTGCGTTTAGCCTTTGCACAAAAACATCTGATACAGTATTCACACGGTAACATATTTTAAATGGTTAAAAATTTCATAATTAATAATCAAAATTCTCTAATAATTTTCTATAGCCCTAACCGATGACCTTATTGTCCGCGGTTCATTACAACCCATATTGACCCAATGTTGGGCACGAGGTTCGCAATGGGGATTGCCGCCATAGTCCACCACACTGGCAAAGTGCATACCTGGTAGCCTCATGACGTTTTTTTTTCATCGAAGGAAGTAATTAATTTGTAGTACGCACATAGTTAAAAAAAATTGAGGTGCGTGTGAAATACAAACTCGATTGAGTGAGGGTCTTGTGCGGGAGACCTACGTTCAAAGCACTGGATTGCTACTGCTTTCTCTTGTTGTTGGCGATTAAATAAACATAATATCGATTTAACTTACTTCTGTTCGTTCGATCGATATATTTTATCTTCCTCTTTTTTTAAGGTCGGATGCAGGTAGATAAATGTCTCTGCGTGGCGTGTCGTGTGATCACCGCTCACAATACAGGAGATTGTAGTGTGAATTTGTGTTAAAAAACTAAAACAGTATAGTTGGCAAGGAAGTGGCCCGAGCCGTGTGGCACTTCTGTGTGCGGTGGTCGAGTTTCAATGCCGGTCTCGGTTCGGTGCCGTCCGGCCGGAAGGCGTATGTCGGATAGCCTTACCGCGGTCGGACTCTTGCACTCTGCAGTTGTTACAGTTTGTGCACTCTACCGAAATTCCACTCAGTACTCTACATGGTCAACTGCTGCCATGTTTATTTGTCTTACCGAGGTCTACATTACAGTTCCAGTCGTTAAATACAATGGCTGCGACAACTTTAAATGACGAGTGAATCTGCATTCATTGTCCCAACACATAAGGATACACCGATGAAGGATTCGTTGATTTCTGCGGTACATTAATCCATGAAGTAAATTAAATTTCGCGAGTAACAAATTCCATTCTAAAGAACTCCATTCTCTATTAGTTTGATAATTCCGTGCAACTTGTTTAATTCTAAATATCTGAGTAATTATGTTTAATAGCGCCTATAATTACGAATGCTCAGAACGCAGCCGCGTCTCTATAGTATAGTTTCCCGCATCGCATTGCCGCGGTCGACGGTTTGGGTTACACGAGGTTACTGCCAGTTACACCTCTTACATTACACCGGACTGTTATATCATATCGACGCGAAGGTCATTGACAGAGGTCGCAGATAATACAGTTGCAACGTAGAGGGCGTTATCGACATATAATATCGTTCCACGCGGCGGGTCGGACGAACGTAGACGCGGGTACGACTTCTTTTATGAGGGTAGTCCTATATTTAATTAATTTTATTATTATTAATATTACGAATATGAAGTCCATATGTTAGCTAGACAATATCTCATGAATCCTTAGACACAACCCTATTTGAACTAGGTATGGATTGTGATTCCTTACATAGTTTGAAGTTTTTAAGACCAGACGGGCGGCATAATAGTAAAGTATTCGTCAGGGTTATATCTTGTTTTCCTGTAGATTTTTGTGAATAATAAAATATAAGTTAGCAAAGACGCAACAGTTCAATATCTAATTCTTCCTTTGTTTATCAAGTGATTTTCTTTTTTTCTTGTTTGCTAGCTGTTGACGAGCTTTTGTATTATCAAAATACATCATTTCGAAACATAAGATTATTTCGTGATTGTGGTCCCATTTCGAACACTAGAGGAACATCAGTATATATGTATATGCCACTTAGCGAATGGTCAAATAATGAATATTTTATTTTATTTCCTTTGTATATTTAAAACTTTACTTTGTGAAATATATTGTATAAATATGACAGATATCATCGTATTCTATATAATTGTACAAAGCAAAAGAATGTTATTTTATTTTCTAATTTACTCTAAAAGTTAATCCCCAAACACAAAGTTCGCTCATATACAGTATATGTAATATAAGTAATTTTCTTTCCGTATATCACATTACAAGAAAATAATATGACAGTTATACGAGTAGGACAAACAGACAAACACGCGAGTGATTTCAATAACTTTGTTGCTCTATTTATCTAGTTGTCAATTCCAGAGTCCAGTTGATAGTTGTCATGCCTGTCGTGTGAGGGCTCCCCGGTTAGATTCCCTGCCTAAGCAGACATTTAAATGTTGGTTCTCGAACCACGGGTGTTTCTGATATCATATTTGTGTGTGTCCATGTCACCCACGACTCAGGGAATCCTATTGCGTCGGTGTGATTGTGTGAGTATTTATTATAAATATTGTACATATTAGTTACAGTCTTTAAAATATTGTTCATTATATTTCGTCTTTACCTCCATGAGTTTATTTATCATAGTGAAGGGGCGTAGGTCATAGATAAGATCGCGGAAACATCCTCGAAGTAGTATCTGACTTTACCTACACATGCTTATAAAGATGAAAATCCTTTATAGTCGGGAAACTTTACAGACCAAACAAATACGATTTTACGAATTGTATTACAATGGAATATATGTTGCGAAGTAAAACGAATTGCTTGGATTACAAAAATATATTCGTAATAGATGCAGTATACCTACCTAACTCGCTGTTTCTATCGATGCATAGACTTAAATTATTGTACAGACAGCGACTATTTAACTATTTAACTATTTAATATAGGATTTAGCATAAATGATATTTATAAACTGAAAATAAAATTGCAAAGAATCTTATCTTTGAAAACAACCCAGCGCAGATTGGTCAATGTTGAATTTTGATAACGAAATAGAAGGAGTCCAATCCCGCGTTATTCAATTAAACACGTCTCAAACGTCCACCAGTACGTAAGCTGGTCCAGTTCGAATTGCTACATGCAACGGTTAATGATCAATATTAGTGTCAGAAGTTCTCGTGCCGCTCAAGACTCCCGATAAAGGTAAACGTTTGCTCTAATATAAGCCCTTGGAAAATTAATGCTTCATGCCATTACGTGCTATATAATAATAAATAAATATCTGCACCGTTCTTCGGAATAAACACAAATAAGACAAAAAAACAACCAAAAACCGGGAACAAACTGATGTTGTATTAAGCTGATGTAGGCCTCGAATTCGGAATTTTCATCAGACAAACAGCATTAGACTCATTACAGTGTGAACGAGTTAAACTTTTTATGATTTAATACTATTGCATTCACCAGTTTAGTTGTCCATCTGGTTAAACAAGTCGTACGCGCGCTCGGCTATCTCGGCGATAGTAAAACGCCTGATCTGGTAATCCCTATGAAGTCATGGTGAGCGTCAACATGTTGAGGTATGTAAGATTTGCGATTTAGAATTCACATAGGTGTTTTGTAATTGAAATTTATACGCATCTTGGATCCTGTTTTCGTAGTTTCCAGATAAATTTCGAGATATTTGAAGGTTGCACACCATAAACATGTTCTGAATTTCCTTTTGCGTCATAGATTTAAGACAATGGTTTTGTCTATATATAATGCTACCTGTGAAATAGTTTGGCGTTAAACAATGCAAATTTGTGTCCAATTCATTTATATCTATACATATAATAAAATTATAACTTATCGCTTTCTGTAAACGAAGGATATATAAGAAAAAATATTATTAGGAGTCTTTATTGCAAGAAGCATCACATAATATTTAAAGATCGTTTCATTGCAATCCGACCATAAATAAAAAAGTTATAAATGAATATATTTCTAATTCATAGAACGAGAAAAACCCAGCCCTTAAACAATGTAGGTGCTATTTCTAAGCGTAATGCGTAGTTTTTCTGAAGCGAAGCGAGGCCAGTCTGTTAGTTGAGAATAAATATGCGTAGTCTAAGATACAATTCAATTGATTTGAAATAAATTGCATTTTTTCCTTTTTATGAAACTAGGCTACACATGAGCAGACTAGCCACCTGATAATAAGTGATTACCGTCGTCGATAGATTTCAGTAACACCGAAGGCCGATCACCGGGTTATTGTCGACCGCAAACGAAGCGGTGGACCCGCATTTACCACTGGCTCTCCGACACTGTGACGGAAAGACGTATGAAACATTTCACGGTAGATTTTAGAACGAGGGTGATAGGTAGCCAGACGGGCAAATGTAGGTGTGTAGGTATCGTTGGGATTACACTGACTGGGTGGTACAGAGCCCAGCGACGTTCAACAGAAGAGACCGTCCGTCGCAGCCTCGTCCGTTATTCAGCAGGGTGCACCGCGAGTAGGGGAGGTTAACTTGGACTCAAGTATGGATGGGGCCAGTTACACCCCCATTTTAGATCGGACATATACATATATTATGTGAATAGCTAATGCGATAAGTGGTAATGAATTCTAAGATGCTGATTGTACTAACTTAAAAGCCTATTCACTCTCCTTACGTAGTAGGTAACGCCGACACGGGCAAGCTATTCCGGTACTTTGCAGTGTGCATGACCAATAACGAATGATGAAAAAAAAAATGATAAAAATGAACGACTAATGCAGTTGGACACCAAATTACGCAATCCACGCATTGTCGACCGTGAATGTAGCGGAGATTCCAACGTTTTAACTGGCTGTCGGGCAATGTAACAAAATCACGTTGAAAACACTTTGATTTCATTTAATTTTGATTTTAGAAGGAGGGTGACAGTTATACGGTATGTACAGAACCCTTCCATCACGGACGAGTAACGTCGGAATTAATTTAAATGGAACATAGGTCAATTACTTCAAGGGGAATGACCTAGCGTCGTAGGCGAGTACATTACTTATCTGGACGCACCAGAGAGGAGTTGAGCTTGCACTTGAAGGATAAAATGACCCCTAACACTCCTAGATAATTAGATATTATGTTTTACGCCACGTTACATTATTTCCTGGGTAGTAGTAGCAAAATGATTTACTTTCCTTAACAAGTATGTATTAACGTATCAGATAAATGACTATTATGTTTAATAGAATAGAAATGATTAGTTCTAATTTATCTTTTGAAATAATGTATTATTCTCAATATATATATATATATATAAGTTTTTGATCTTGCCAAGTACTAAAAATTTCAACTATGCGAGGTAATTTCAATTAGCAAATCATCTTAAGTTTTTTGAGTACAGTCAATAAAAAATAGTTTAAGAAAAGGTTTTAAGAATCAAACATAATATATTTAAGATATTCTTTGCAAGTAGTTAAGGTACCTAATTAATTTTAGTCAAAATAAATTTTGTACAAAAAAAAAAATTAAATATAATAATAACTACAGTAGGTACACACACAGAATGTATCATGGGTTTTTACGTTAATCCGTTCACGTACCCGTTACATGTGCGATCGCATAATGCTCTCATGGTTTTGAACATGTCTTGTAGTTAGACTGGTAAACAGTGGCACAGCATTTAATTAATATGAAAAATTATTATTGTGTGCTTAAGGATTCAGGATTAGGTTCGGTGTCATTGGGGTCCAGTTGCCACTGAACTTCACGTGCGCTACATATTTGGTTGTTATTTTCAATATCTATATAAATGAAACGATAAATACGTCGATGGCTTGTGCATAGATTTATGATTTTATTTTAATAATTATAAACACAGCATACACAGTTTACACGCAGCACCATCTACCAAGACCAAACAAGAAAAATTTCTTATAATTACCCGTCACATAAATTTCAGCCCCGCCTGGCCATTGTGGACTGTCACTGCTGACTGGGTCTTCAATTTTCATATTTTAAGTATATGTAAATGCAGTCTAGTATGAATCTGGTCTCATTGCCTACGTCGTCCGTACCTCACAGGGAGGGTAGTCAGATATTACACAAATTGTAATATCAGCTTAAACATTCTTGTGCATAATTATTTTTTAAAAAGTGGCTCTTGATAATTTTCCACAAATTTGCTCTAATTAATATCTGTTTAATAAATATAGTTAAAAAGTATGATTGTATAGTGAGATATATATCGTGCTCCATCTATTTTCAACATCAGTATATCTGTGACGACGTATAATAAAGATTAAAGCTTTACTTCAGGTTCGTTACGGACATCCATATGCAGTAGTTACATAATATCAATAGGACTGCATTCTCTCATAAATTGCGGCAACAAATTTTCATGGCATGAATGACGCTGATTCACAACACTTTTTTCTGTAGGTACTTTTTAATAAATGTATATTTTCATTGCAACACTATTACCAAAAGAGATTGCATAATACCAACTAGCATACATTAACGTTGACCCTGCATAGTGTACGGACAATTATACCGATCGATTCGCCTAACCTTTGCACGAGCTGATAATATCTAAAACACGGGCATGGTGTGGTACAAAATATACGCGTTTTAAACGTTAACACTTTTTATGCGACCATTTCGTATTCTTCCCACATTAGTGCAGAAAAGAAAGTTGATAGATATTAGTTGGCCGCGACCAGGAATTAAACTCGGGACTCTTCAATCAGCAAGCAGGTCACTACCAACAAGGCTCTAGGGTCGTCATAGTCTTTAATTTTTTGTACTTACTGTTTACTTTAATTATCGTTAAACACGATGCTTGCGTTCTTTTTAAAACCAATGGTAGATTGACAACGAATCACCTAATTTATTTTTACATAAAATTGGACGTTGATGTAAAGCTTAAATTATTCCTTTAATACAGGATAAGTTAATAATATATTTAATGCATTGCATATTTACTTATAGCCCTCCATGGGTTATTTTAATCGCAAGCGATGGATAGATTTGAACCAATTTTGAGCATGGTCAAATACATATTTCTAAAGTGCTTTCGTGCTTCGGAAGGCACTCAAGTCATCTGATCCGGTTGTTAACTTTCTTCGGCAGTTGTTAAGTAATGTAGGGGGCCCTTCAGACGACATAAGAACTTCCACATCTTGAATTGCCCTTTAACACTATCACCTTTAATCGTCACTTCAGCAGCGTATTGAAGTGAACTCCAAACCTCCTCAATTACGAGGTGAGGTAGCTAATGTCTCGTAAGTAGAAAGTCATTAGTTGAACATACACAATGTACTTGAAAACGATGCGATGTAACTTAATGACATAATTTTATATACATCGCCGGCGATAACCGCGTAGTGCGCTACAGCAATGAAGTAAGTGCTCTTGATTTAATTGAGATAAAATTTTAATAACGATGCATCGGGCAGAGCGCTTTATCAAATTTTAATAGTTAAATTCAATATGGAATGCAGATAGCATTAGGTTTTTTTTACTTATGAAACAGAATGGCAATATAAAAGGCGCAGGTATATAGTAATGTACTTTTATTTATCTATTAATGATATACAATCGGACAGAGTTTCGACTTATCGACTGTTCACAATCGAATGCCCCCTCAAATGAGTACGTCTCCTATTTATAGCCATCCTAACAATCGGCGGAAGTGACGTCACAGTAGTAGGAGAGTAATGGCGGCTGACAGTTGTGGCGGTTAACTGTCATGGCATGGCTTTGGCGTCCTTCCGTATGGCATGGCTTGGCTTAGTATATGGCGAGGCGTTACACTTATGATAAGTCGATGAGTGACGACAATCCAAAGGCTATTCACTCTTGACTTGAAGTCAATTTGGTACTGTTCAATATTTTGAATCATTTCGGCAGTGGAATCTTGTGCACTGTGCTTAGATTAGGATCACAAACGATTGGTGGTGTTCTTTAAAGCGTGCCTTTGGTATTGTGGTAGAGTTGTTTACCTGGTTAGTTAGCTTCGCTGGGTCAGTCGAGAAGCGGCTTCCTTCTTGGCTGGCAACGCGTTGGTATCACTTTTGGGGATACAGATTGACCATTTATCATCAGGTGGCCTGTCTGCTCGTTTGTAAGTTATGTAAAGTAATTTGTTTCAAGGTACGTTTTGTTTTGGAGACAAGAATGTTACGATCTACGTGATCAACCGGAAATCGATGGGACCATTGGTAATCTAATACTAGTGCAAATTCTTAAACACGAATTTTGCACGAGATCGATTTTAAAGATTCTAAAACTTTTTGCTGTAAATCAAGAGATTTTTTAAGATTTTCTTTTACTTTTATTTTAGAACATAACGTTATGTGCATATCTATGAGCTTGATTTCTTAAAAAATACGGTAAACTGTACCAGTTTACAAGCGTATTTATGTATTCACAAACCACGTAAAGCATTATTTTATATGCTTTATTTTCTATATTGATTTATATGTATACTTTTAACAAATTGCACCAGTTACGAGTCGAAAAAATAACGCATCGCGAATGCAGAATTTCAACATTTTCCGTTGAGTAGATTAGGTAAATTAGGGCGTGACAGAAGACAGACTGATATCATTTTTATATTGGGTTTACTGAACATAAAAACCGAGTAAAACTTGCATCTCTTTGCGCTGATTCAGTTTCGAAAAACGACTTACATATTTGACTTACATATTTTCTGAGTAACCTGATCTGAGTGTACTTGTTCACCGTTTCTGATTCTGTATACGTTACTCAAGTGATTGTGATCCTTTCTTCTAGAAATATTTCTTCTAGAAAGATTTTCATAATTGCCTTTAGTGGTAATCAATGTGAATACTTAGCTCACTCTTCCAGATGTTATGGAGACGGATGTGCGAGCGTTACAGTGCGGTTCATTGCTGCAATTGTAATGTCCTATTCTATTATCGGCCTAGTAGGACTTTTTTTTTTTTCTGAAAATGTTAGACCAACCTGAGCGCTAACACAACGATGAATGCACGTCTGTCTACCTTTATATACATGACCTTACAGTCCATATTCTATGCTTTGAAATAGTTTCAAATGAACTATCATACGGAAAAGACGTTTCATTTAAAGCAACCACGACGAGCGGAGAGCTTCCTTAACGTATTTAGAGTATTCGTCTCAAAACTGCTTCTGTATAGCAACGATTTATGTTTGTTATCTCTTCATAGCAGTATTCTCGTTGTGAATTTTAAAGCGGGTTTATGTAAATTTATTCTGAAAAACAATAGCGAAGTGAGGCGTGGCGATGTGATGAAGTTTCTGAAAAGAAATTCAGGTTTTACAGTATAATAACAACTTTGATAGGTAATGCCATACTTTTTATTGCTCATTTGTGTATGCCTATGTCTATGCTTATGTATCACAAGGCATGGGCTATGAGGAACTCGTTGAAGTATGGTGTAGGTACTGCAACGACCGCCAGTGTTCAAGGTTACGTTTTGATCTAAAGAATTATGTAAAAATTCAATGTGCCACATGTGCATTCAGAGGCGTTAGCGGGCGATTTGCAATGCAGCAAGTGTGCATAAATGAATCATGAAACAAAAAAACAAAATATATATATACTTATGGTGTAAGTGTAATAATAATAGAAATTAAATTATATTCCTTTATTCATATACATATCAGTGATACACTAATGCTCGCAACTTTTGTTCCCAATAGTTTAGGAAAAGTGCTTTATCATTAAGGAGTAAATATGACGAAATGTAGGTATATTTAAGACGCGAGAGATGCAATCCATCTTTGTGTTGATTACTGGTTGTGCTCCTTGCCTAGGCTTTTTCCGTGTCTGGCTTTGAGTTTTGATTATCACTGTAGTTGTTATAAAATGCGTTTTTGCATTGCATTTCTCTAGCACAAATAGGGTTTGCACATATGGATTTAGAAATATCTATGTACACTTATAATAATACTGTAACGGGACCGAATCTGTACGTCGATTGTTTTTGGTAATAGATATAGAGGCTAGAGGATTTGATTGATTCTTGGCATATTTAGGTTTCATATTATGGGTAAATATCTAGGATACTTTTCAACCCAGGAAATGGATCAGTTTCCGCTGAGTTTCCCAAAGCGTTGTGACCTACGAGTACTAGGGTTACTAGTTGTTAATAAACCACCTACTTACCGGTGGTTAGGTAGTATTTATAAATAATATTGTTTTTTTTAACTTGTCATAAAGATATTTTAGAATACATATTATAAAGTTTAATTAACAAACATAAAAATTTCTTTATAACTTGACTGCACATCACCCTATTGGAAAATACCCATGCACCATAGACTCGACGAAATGTACATATGATGATGTATGACCGCAATCGGTTAAGTCGTCCAGAAATAAAGCCATCTCGTACCGACGCACCTACGGTTATATACAAGATGATGATATAAATGTAACATCAATCAATCATTCAATAACAACGTCGCGTCGCATTAAACCTGGCGTACATTCAACGGGCTGACTTGTTGATTTGTTCTCGCGGGCTATTTTAGTTGGCAGAGCTATTAGCGTGTGGTTGTGAGCTAATTTAGTGCGATCCAATTCTAATTATGGTCTCCAGTGGCGTGCGGTGATTACGGAGTAAGTAGTTCTGTGTCAGGCCCTCGGCGTTAGCAGTCGCTAAGGAGACGTGTTATTTTACCTGACTTGAGCTCACACTCATGGACCGCATGCCTGTTTACTACTTTCGTATTGATAAAAAGTGTGTATTATATATAGGAGTTGTTAGCGACATTGTCACCTTTGAATGGCCAGATAGATGAAAGGCCATATTTACACAATATATTTGTTTTTTCGAGACAGTGGTACATAGTCATACTAGGACGTGATAGATGACGCGTTGCTAAAATATTATAGTATATTCATGTTCACATAAGCATACTCACATAAGCAAGTGTGTGTGTGTGTGTGTGTCTGTTATTTATTCAATGTTTAAATATTCAACACTTTTTATGCCAGTAAATACTTATAAACGTCTAACAAGATATAAGATGACCTTTAGAAGCATTCATTGCGACCATGTGGTGTGAAGGTGGCCCCGTTGAGCGAGGTAATTTTTTTTCCGCTTGCGTTATTCGTTCCTATAAATAACGTTACGAAAACAGAAATTAACAGTATAAATCTGTACTTATAATCAAATTGTTACGATGACAATCTGCATATTAAATGTTTTTTGGAAATTTTACATATTTATGTCGAATTATGTTTGTCAGTGAAAATTTATCACGCGAATAGCCCTAAAAAGATTTTAATTTTATATAATATGAATCGGAACTTGGAAATTTACATCTCGACAAATGTAACCATTCTAACAGAATATGTGCTAAAACTATACGATCCAAAAAAAAATCCGAGATCAAATACGGAAAATGGAGACTATACGAAATTTACATAACGCCCGATATAACTAAGCAAAAATCTTTTATTGTTTGCAGTTCGGATACTACATGTTAACTAATAGGTTTCGCGAAGCAAACCCGCCCTGGTTACTATAATCTCTCTATCAATCATACTTTCACAAACTAAATAGCATTGTCTTTGTGTTCGGTGAAGTGAGATCACGTCGAAACACTTTCGAAATAATAAATAATAGGTATTACAGAAAACGTAAATGACTTAAAATAAAATACATAATTCATAGACATAGTTCGATTAGAGTATAGAAGTCATCAATGATGTCTTGATAGATATTCTTCTACAAATAAATCTTCACACTCACAGCTGACGAACAGCACTAATCAATATTTAGTTAAAAAACGGTGGTGTGCACGATGTGCGCATATTTGAAGTGAACCTTCTCAACGTTTGTATAGTTAAATTCATATTCTATAATTTATTTTGATAAGGATTAAAACTTAAGTGTATAAAGACTGACTCCACTTTTCATCAAACTTATATGAAAATATTAATATTATTCTTAAAAAACACGTGGACTGTTTCGAAATAGGCGTCCCCTTAAACATAACACAAATGCTCATAACTAAACACGCACTCGCTTGGATGACGATTGTAAGAGATTTTTTTTGTCCCATGTAAAACTAAAAATAATTATTGTTTCTCATCTGAGTGCAATGCCATCTATGCAACGATATTGGTACTAAAAACGTTACAGGTTCATCACCCTGTCATGACCTTGAATTATTACTCTCAGCGCGATTAAAAAAGTTTCTTCAATACCTTGTAAATTTCATTTGTAAGATTTTTACTAATAAAAAAAAACGAGTAACAAGGAAAATCAAGGGTACACATAGTAAATTTGTAAAACGCCTTTAAAAAAACTAGCGACATTTGCGGATAATTGCGATGATAAAGATCATGTTCCTAGAATCAAAACGAGGGCGGGTTACAGTTAGATCTCTATAATAGGAACACATTGAATAGGCTATAACATTCATGTGTTACCGCTACTCCATATTATGGTACGATCACTTAAACGCATAGCACTAGGAGTGGCGAAAAAAAAAAAAATAGATACCGCTCTGAAGCTACCGCTTGGTGGTTTTAACGAATTGCTGCAAAAAACAAAAAAATAAATTATATATAATAGACCTCAGTAATATACGAGCTTTCAGGTAAGTGGTCGTACTCTTACCTTCGCAGCATTGCAGTTTATACATTATACATTTCTGCGCATAACAATTGGAGCGTCGCGCGCGCCCACCGGAACATTGACGTAACGCAGCCTTCACACCTATCGATGGCATTGTACACCTTATCATCTTTAATTAAATTCCATGCATCCAACAGTCTTTGGCATTGCCCTGCTAAAATGAGTTTTCAATGAGCATTGCGCCAAATTGGTGGCTGTAATATACTTTGACTTTTATAACGGTAACCATCTAAAATGTATGGTGATTGAAAATAAATTATAATACCGCAAGGTAACGAAAATCTCCGGACATAAAAGTAAATTAAACATACAATTAAATAAAACCCTGCCTCATTACCGTTGACTGCAATCTCTGTTGAGTGTTTCACGTAAATATATCGTACGTACAAATGTCTATGTTCAAAAAGACCCAAAGCGCATTTGCACCACTGAAACTACGAACAAACCCTGTGTACTTTTTAATTGATTTCAAAAGTGATGTTTTTTAAATCCTTCTCCTGAATATTTGTATCTGATTTTGATTATTGCTTTTTTTGTTTAGCGGTTTGTTTTAAAATACAATAATTTGTGACGAAAGCATTTCGTCTACTATCTGAAAGGTGTTCTTTAGTTATTTCAATGCCAACTCAAATGTTGTTAATTAAAAAAATAAACATTTGGTTGTCAACAGATTGGTCGATCATCAGAGTCGCCTATCGACTTTGTGGTGATGGACACAGTGGCCGGCGACAAGAGCGGTGATACGAAGGTGCTCCAGAGCACGATATCGCGGTTCGCCTGTCGCATCATCGCCGATCGGAACGACGTCAACAACTGCCGCATATATGCTGCTGGCTTCGACTCCTCCAGGAACATATTTCTCGGTGTAAGTACATAAAAGTACATTTTGAAAAAATATTTTTGAGATTTTTTGACGCTCTAAAATAGCATTTTTCCTTTACCATTTAAACTGTATCTAGATTTTTGATATAAAATAAAGACATTGTGATTCGTTTGTCGATTTGTCGCCGAATTACTGCCGTACATAATGATGCCGGCATTTATTCTCTCATGGAACATAATAATGTCTTGATATGAGAACATTTTCATGTCAACGGCAGAGGAAAGAGCAGATGGGCCACCTGATGTTAAATGGTAACTGCCGTTCATACTGGTCCGTAACATTAGAGGCATCACCAACGCGTTATCAAAAAAAAAGACGGGAGAAAGGTCGACTGTAAAAAAAGAGTGGTTGCTTGTAAGCTAATTTATAGAACCTACTACCAACACACAAGTACAGTTGGGGATAAAATGGGTGGTACATAGACTAGTGATGTTCAATGGGAGGGGCTATTTGCCATAGCTTTGTCAGTCGTTCAGCAGGTTGCATTAGGAGCGGGAACGTTTGGTTTCGACTAGATAGATGGGTCTGGTCTAGTGCCTTGATAGCTGGAGGTCCCTCAAATTTCATTTCATTTTTGCTGAAGAACATGAACACTTATTAAGGGCATTCTCAAGCTGTTTTTATGCTTTTAGCCTTGTACACTTTCGTATAGAATTCAGGTTACGCTAATATGTGAGCAGTAAGGTGAATCGATGCGTTTATGACGAACTTCAAAGAAGGTTACATCTGCACATCGAACAGCTTGGCTACACCTCGTAGCTTGTACGGCAGTTTCGTGAGTGTGAAACTATGAATATGGGAGTCCATATCCAAAACAAAACAAAGTTCTCGTTGAATCAAGGCGACGCGACGCAATGGCGACGACGTTTATGTTTAATTCGTGTGTATAGATGAATGTATTTTGATGCAATATACCATAGAAAATTTATGTTGGTGCTATCTGACCTTAGCATCAGCGGGCATCCGCTGGATTCAGAAGGCACAGGACCGGTCAGAGTGGCGCAAGTTAGGGGAGGCCTATGTCCAGCAGTGGACCTTCAAAGGCTGATGGATGGATGGATGATGGATGATCTGACCTTGGCCTAAAGTCATCACACTAGAACCAGTTTGTGCGGAGTCACTTTTCAAAGTTTAGGTAATGCTAATAATTAGTACTACCACTAATAGGAGATATCGTAAATTGGAAACGTACTCTTACTATTGGTTTTACCTGTTACTATATCCGTGTATTACCTTGCGTTCGACTTCTTCTATCAAAGCAGGCAATACTATTGCGTTTTGGTCTTGTAAGAAGTCACACATTTACAATTTAATAATAATAATGTTTTAATATATTCGAATTTAAATTATAATAACATCAGTGAGTATGCTCTGTCATCAATTATCAATTAATGTTAATATGTTTTGATAACTGAGTGATTTGTGCACCGGTAATTGGCTTACATATCAGAAAATGTATAGGTTCTTTATTATGATCCATGTTATATTTTGTATGAGAGCCCAGTAGGTTGTGTGTCAACCGCAAACTTTGATGATTTCAGGAGAAAGCGACAAAATGGACGGAGAATCACGAGATCGACGGGCTGACGACGAACGGCGTACTGATAATGCACCCGCGCGGGGACTTTTGCGGAGGCAACGCCACCTGCGGGCCGTGGCGCGAGACTTCAGTCGGGGGCGCCGTATTTTCGCTCAGGGAGAGTCGCTCAGCACAACAGAAGGTGCTTATTTTTGTATGCTATTACAATCGCATGCTGTGATTTTTGTCGAAAGTCTGTGCGACACTGTGTCTGGTGCGAATTGGTAGAAGCTAGTGGCAAAACATAATTTTGAAAGCTCTTATGCCATTCCCAGATAGGCGGAAATCCGAACACGAATGTTCATGAAATTTTTCTGACAGCGGCTACCTATCTAGCATCGCTTAAGTGACGCATAATTTTGATAGGCTTCCATCAATTAATTGGTCTAACTGTGGTGTGAAATGAATTCTGTGCCTAATCAACGTGTGCGCCACAGGCGCTTTATATTGTAGTACATGTCATGTCTAATTGTGAGACGGTTCAATGTATTAATTTACACCGTAACACATATTTACACCAACTACAAGGCAAAAACGAAGTTGTGACAAACTGAATGGAAGCCACAATGTAATATGATGTCAGCTGTTCAAGAGATATTGAGAAACTGCTGGCAGTTCTGCATCTCTCGAGTTTTAGTGGATTAATATGATTTTTGTCGCATTTAAGGGTCTACCGTGCCAGGCAGAAACAAATGTCCTAAGGGACGGTACGATGATAGACTTATGTGGCGCCACGCTGCTGTGGCGAAGTGCTGAAGGACTGAAAAACTCACCGGTAAGATTTTTTTTTATTTTGAAGATAACTTTGTTTACTATCACATGCACTAACAAAGTCTGTAAGTAGCAATCGATTCAAATACATATACATGTTCTACTATCTACTACATCGGAATAACACGTTTTTATTAAGATGAAATAAGTGTGACTTGTCAATTATTATTAATCATTATAAATGATTTGAATATTATTTTATGTAGCCAATTATACGTCCACATATATAACTCTGTGCTGTAATAAGTCAACATATTAACACATTAACAACTTTATTCACATTATCCAACTAGTAAATGATTTGATTTGATCTACAGTTGATATTTGAATTTGCAGACGAAGCGCGACTTAGAGGCGCTGGTGGACGAGCTGAACGCCGGACGGCCGCAGTGTCCCGTGGGGCTCAACACGCTGGTGATCCCGCGTAAGCTGTCGGCCGCGCACCAGGACCTCAACCAGCCCTACGTGTACCTCAACTGCGGACACGTGCAGGGTGAGCGCGTCGTTTAACGTCTGTTACAGATCTCACAACACTCAACACTTGGAAAACGAGTTCATAGTAGTGTGTAGATCTGAAAAATATTTATGGAATTCGCGATCGAGAATTCGCTATGCGTTTCGCAATGTTTTTATTCGGGACTTATTTAGGATTTAATTGTGAAAAAATAACCTTTTTTAATTCCCAGGCGAGCACTCGTGGGGCGCGGAGGGCAGCGAGACGGGCGTGCGCCGCTGCCCGATGTGCCTGACTGCCGGGCCCGTGGTGCGTGTGTGCATGGGTATTGAGCCCGCGTTCTACGTGGACTCGGGCCCGCCCACGTACGCGTTCAACCCGTGCGGGCACATGGCCTCCGAGCGGACTGTCAAGTGAGTTGATGCAATAGAATACAATCATCGTATCGTTTATTAATTTATACAACCCTTTATTTTTTATCACAAGGCATAACAGTAATATATTGTACATAGGACGATCGTAGTGATTTTTCCAGGTCACCCATATGAATAAGAAAAGTAATACTAATA
>PDGT01000039.1:1222414-1341974 GCA_003671415.1 Megathymus violae | reverse complement strand
ATAATTAATTATATTTGAACAATATATATATATATGTATATTATATATATATATGTATGTATATATATATATGTATGTATATGTATATATATATATATATAGCATTATATTATATATATATATATATAGCAGACGTACCAACATGCATAGCCGGGAAAAAAGTAAAGAATAAAGGAGAATCAAAGTGAAAGTTAACGTGTGATATCTTTAACAATTTTTTAAAGCTGGTAATTTTTTTTTGTTCACCTAATAGAAAGAGTACTAGACGGTTGTGAGTCGTATAACATTTTTATAGTATCGGTTATTGTTATTAAAAAAATACAATTTCAAAAAAAATATTTACAAAATATTACTAGGTTGCAATTACTAATCATCAATACAAAAAGATTGTGTTCAGCAACGTGCAATTGACAATGTTGGCTTAGTGCTATCATAACGTAAAATCGACATTTAAATGTTACTTTGCATTAAAAAATATTTAAAAAATCTGTAGTTACCATTTCTTTCTGTAATTATTGTAAAAAACCCCTAAGAAAGTTTACTATTTCACCATTTACAGACCACCTGCTTATGTGTGTAACAATTCATATCTTATCCAGATACTGGGCGACCGTGGACATCCCCCACGGCACAAACGGCTTTCACGCGATCTGTCCGTTCTGCGCCGCGCCGCTACAAGGCACGCCGGGCTACGTCCGTCTCATCTTCCAGGACAACCTTGACTAACAACGCCATCAGGTAATTTCAAGATATGTACACACACATACACACACACACACCATATGAATACATTTTGACGATGTAAATAATACTGTTTCGCAAGTGTTACATTGGTTTACATGTAATAACCTTGTGTTAAACGCTAAAAAAACAAAATGTATTAAATTCATTTTACCAAATGTTAGACAAGTGCTATCTCATATTGTTTTAAATAAGGAAGTGCTTGAACTTGTGAATTCTACCACATTTATTGGAATCACTATAGACTCACGACTACAATGGAGTCCTCATATTGAAATTTGTCAGGGAAACTTAGCTCTGTTGCCTACGCTGTTAAGAAAGTGAGGCTCTTAACGGACGTAGAAACAGCAAGATTAGTTTATTTTAGCTACTTTCACCGTATGATGTCTTATGGTCTGTTGTTGTGGGGCTCAGCTGCAGATATTAAGTAGATTTTTATATTACAGAAAAGAGCAATACGTGCCATTTACAACCTCAGGCCTAGGGATTCCCTTAGAGATCTCTTTAAAGAAATTGATATATTAACTGTAGCATCACAATATATATTGAAATAATATTATATACGTTAAAAAATACTCTGATAGTTTTCTTAGGAACAGTAATGGAGTAAGGCTAAACTGATTGTTCCAAATTTCAGACAGCAAAACTGGTGGCTCTTTCATGGGTAGATGTGTAAATATTTATAATAAAATTCCATTAAAATTTACAGAAATGTCATATTGTAAATTTAAAACTCACGTCAAAGACGTTCTTATGTGGAAAGGTTATTACAAACTTGATGATTACTTTCAGGATAAGACTGCTTGGACATGAGCTTAATATTAAGCCAGTTTAAGTGCGTTCTGTAACTGTGAGTAGGAAAAAAAACTCCCGGGAGTTTCTTGCCGCTTCTTCTTCCGAGATCACTCACGGTAGGGATTTGTTTAAGCGATGGCGTAGTTTAACGTTCGAAAAGTGTTTGTAAAAATCAACTTCGAATAAAATATTATTCATTTCATTTCATGTATTCATACCTACATAAAAGATCCCATAGCCGTAGGTGGTGACCCCGCTTGGTGAGGGAAAGGACTAAATTAGATTCTCGTGTATGTAAGAAGAAGAATTAAAGACAAGAAGACCAAATTATGTGTATTTGATTTTAACTTAAATAGACGTAGAACTTCAAGCAGATAACTTAGAGGAACATTATGTAAATGGCAACGTAACCCCTTGAAAAGGTCAAGGTTGCACATTAGGTCTACTCTTTGTAAATATAAAGAACTTGTTGAAACAATAGTGACACTAAATATATTCACGTGTGTAAACTGAACCGCGTATGTATTTTGCGTTTTGTTATTTAAACACATCATCAGAGCAACGAGTGTGTTTTATCGGTACAAATGTAATAAGACTCGATATGTTCTCGTGGAGAAAACTTGTATAACTGACTAGTGACCCGCCCACGGTTCGCTTTGGAAAATTCCACAAGAACACATAAAGGTATTCCAAATTATGATGTCTTGGAGAAGTTCCAAATATACCGACAAGCGTCTAAATCTGTTCAGTGGTAATTTCATACACGAACAGACAGATAAAAACTCCAGAAAGTTGTGTTTAGGCCTCTATATCGATGACAAAATCTACTTACCTTATGATTTTCTGTCACGCAGTGGGTGCATCTAACCTTCTGCAATGTGACGAAAGTTGACTGTAACCAATTTGCACTCGACTAGTGTGGCAGTCAATCAATGGCCTCATTGTGACAGGAGAATCGAATCCAGCATTGAAACGTTCATTAGCGATGATGTTCGTAGGGCTTTCGAAACATTACTAGTTTCTTTTTTGACATTTATAATACTCTCCTTGTATTGCGTTTCAGGTTCACTTCTTGGAAGCGCCATGACGTTCGCTGTAAAGTGTGATATGATACGGAACTACTGACTGCACCGCGACGTAGATGCATAAGCTGTAACAACTAAACTAGCTTTAACGAGAAAAAAATTCATTTTTATGTCATTAACGTAATCGTCATTCAATATTTTATAATTTCCAGCAAGAATCTAGATTTAATCTTTTTTTTTTTTTTGGAAGGCCGCAACGGGATCCGAGATTATCAGATATTAATAGTAGTCTTTGGGATAAGAAACTATTGACAAATGCCATGCATTTGTGTATAGTGAATACTTTGCGCATTGGCTGTTTATAGTTTGGTAACGAAAACATGGATATTTTTACAGTTATTAGTGTTATGATTGTTATACTAATAATAATAATAATAATAATAATAATAATAATCTATTTTCCTTTTAGAATTCTAATATCCAAAGATATCCAAAACTATCGAATGTCTGAGATAGATTAAATGTTCTTAATGTATCAATATCAAAATCGGAAATTTCGTGTCCCTAAACACCTGAACAGGTCATTGGTTTTAGATTAGAATATATGTTGTTTCAAAATATTTAACGAAAACGTTTTCTGTCCAAAGCAATTATTTAATATCTTTATCTACATTAATGATTTAATATAAATCCATATTCGTTCCGTTAACAGTAACGGTTTTTTATACACGTGGGGCTTTGAACTTTTGCTCTATGAAATGGTATCCTTAAAAAGCTGCCTCATTGTATCCTTATTGGCTTGCAACACATTGGTTGCAAAACTACAGGCAGCCACGGATTTCGAAATTCTTCCAACGGTAATTGTTGGCCCGTTCAGCTACGAACTTCAAAGTTAAAACGCCGAGCGATAGAGAACGCATTACAAGATAGAAAGAGACCGCAACACCACATCTTTGATTTTATCGATTCGCGGCGGAATTTCATAGACGTGATCTGTCCTCAGCACGCTAGCACTACTACGGTACGCATAAATTAAATAAACAGTTTTGTAATAATATATTTATTTTTTAATTAATATATTATTCTGTTAAGAGCGACACACAAAACGCTTGCAATTTCGGTGAACCGCAAGTATTTATGATGCCAAAGGTTAAATTTCATGCTGGGAGCTATATAATATGCACATAATGTCTACTGTTATACATTCAGTTCGTATATGAAACAATGACTAAATAAAGCGACACTCTTTTTGTGAAATAAAATACGGTTATAATTTATTTCTCGACTGAATGTTATCATCGTATATTTTAATTTTAGTCCAGTCATGATCACATTTGTGTCGTGAACGTAGAGATTTTAACATAATTATTACAAGTAATTTTAAATGCTCACTCTAATTAAATATATTCATATTTAAATCAAAACAGAAAATGGCTATGTCTATCAACAAAATAATAATTATTACATTGATATATTTTACACAAATGTGATCTGAATATTAATCCAGTATGTATATTGACTAAATATTTATGACAATTAAATATTTATGAAGTTGTATAAATTTATATATAGAGAGATGTATTTTGTTAGGATTCATTGCATATTAAAGTTGTAATGTTCGGTTGATAAATTGTAATTCTTGTCTACATCGACAACATGATTGTGTACGTAACACAGTCTTAGCCGCTGAAGTATTTGAGGCTTTGTACATTGCAGATGTGATTATTTATATTTCTACGTTGGATGTCGTAAAAGTATAAATCAATTGTTTTAACAATACTGATAAATTGCTGTATTGTATTGTTAAAGACGACGAATGTGTTGCGTAATAACTTCAATAAAATATAATATGACAAATTTTTATTACTGGCAGATTCAATAAATTGAATAGGTGTTTTGTGTTACGTGTTAATTGAATTTAATGTGTTAATTGTATAGATGATTGCAAAATTATGTATAGTCAACTTTGAAGTGATTATATCAGTTTACTAAAACTAGAGGAACTATCACAATCATACAACAACCGAACGGTGCTAAATCATTCCTTTGTGATTCGTTCAATTAAACAATTTCTCGATAGTCCAATGCTGTAGGCACACTCTTTACAAAATGTTGATTCAGGGTGAAATTATGTAAATTACATTATAACTGTAACTTTCGATGATGAAACAGAATTAAAACGTTGTTAAATTAAATGTTTGATCTTATACTGTTTCTTGAGTTCAAATACTGTCTGAACCAATATGTTTTAACATGTCTGATGTGTGTGTTTTTGTATTATGTGTGATTAGAATTTGTGATTTGTTTTTGATCAATCACATCGTAATCTTTACTCAATTACATGGAAAACAATGGAATTTAATAATTTATATAGTTGATATAAATAAATATTAAATTAGGAGATAAAATATTTTCTCGCCAACATATAAAATATCAAAATGTTGTAAATACGTACATTGATTAGAACCAGTTTCCAACATGACCTGGCGTACTAAAGTCATAAAAAAGACAGATAGATGGTGGGCACGGATATATCAAATGGGGCGTATAAGGGTGCGTCCACATCGGATGAGAATGTCGTGAATCCGGCCGTGTGCGAAAGACTCGCGAGATCCACGTGGGGATAACTTATCGCGGTCTGTTCATGTGACTCATTACGACTCATCAATTATGCAATAACAACACGGGGGAGGAGCGAACTGAACCGTATGGACTGCGCGAGTTGTAATCATAGTCGTGGAGTAGGATAGAAACTGCAAGTATTTCATGCCAGCGTAATGCTACGAACCAACTTTTCATGTTGTACTTTAGGTTATCTTCCGCCGTTATCTTCAGCGATGGCGGTGGCAAGTCGTGACCTTGAAAACAATAAACAGTTTGTGCTATCGTCAACAAGTAAAAACTCAAATGGTGTCTGTTAACATGTACACATAAAAATGAACACGAAACGATGCGATCGGTTTTTGATATTTTTTCTGTCTACTTAGATTCGTGGTATTTATGTAATTCCACTTTTTGATTGTTGACAAGGTGTAGTTTGATGCAGTTGCAGTAACCGCGAACTTGTCACGCACGCACTTGCGGTGCGTACGTTAGTTGTATGTCCAACTACCCACGCTTACGTTTGTTTTGTTTAACAAGTTCTTTTGTGGCTGTGGATTTTTGCAGCATTCATGACACGACGGAGTGTACTGTTAACCAACATACCACTGTGACCAATTAATTCTGCTGTTTGTCAGTTATTAAGAATCTTATCATTCACCATTTGGTATTTTGTCTTTGGTATATCCACCTATTCAGAAAAAATATCTTTCGATCTGTTTAGGCAATTTTTTTTTCTTTTTTAGTTTCCGAGCTAAAATAGTAAAATTTCTAATTCGAAGGTGCCAACGAATCAAAATACCAAATGTTGGATATTTAGGAACGGCAGATTTATGATGATGACGTACGAAATTTTCGCACGATTCTGAATTCACGTTGCATTGTAACGTTACGAATGCACCGTGAGTACCGAACGTAAGAATCACATCGTCGATTTCGGTACAAGAAATCGATAGATCTCGCGGCGGACGGCAGCGTCGATTTGTGTGTTTGAAGTTAAGCAAACGGATGTAATGGCGGTGCGACGCCGCAATAGTTGCTAAGACTAATTGTACATATTTGTCTGTTCATTTCGTTTAAGTATCTATAAGTAATTTATGTTGGTATATACTTGAGTGTGGCATGCATTTTAGTATATAAGCGAGCCTTTAGCCGTAGAGTGATAGGCACCGATCTCTATACTGTAAGTACACTGGGTAAGGCTGTAAATCATAGCTTTATATCCGTTTGACTCGAGCCGTTCTGGGAGTCGAATGCATTTTGTATTAGTCAGATGGAATAGAGTTATCATTGGAATAGATACAGAGTGAAAAAAGATTATAGATTATATACTAAAACCACAGTGAAAGTTAGTTAAAACTCCGTCATCCATTGACGTGGAAACAGAGCTGGCACAGGGGACATGACGTCATCTTAACAGGGTTGTCATGTGATACGAAATAACAATATTACAAAATTGATATTGCGGGTTGTTTTTTTAATTTTGCAACTCGCTTACAGTCAATACTCTTCATCAAATGTTGTTACATACCTTTTGCTGTTACATACATTGCATACCGTCTCCCTTGGCCGATTGTATGAAAGACTTCGTTGGGGTGTCGTAAAATTTTAGTTGACGTTGTACCATTTATTGTCATTTCCATTGTAATTATATTGTGGAGATCGGTGGTAATAGGCCAACTAGCGTACGTGATTCGGGTCGTAGCCTACGATATTGGGTTCATTATGAATAGCTATCGCGTGATTCGATTGAGTATTGATTTGTAATGTAACGTGGTCTCATTTGCTAATATTGTATACATTCATCCCGTTCAACGCGTGATTTAACATGCCCATGTATAGACACAAGCGCATCGGAAACAAATTTTTACTAATTGTTTGGTAAAGAATTGCAATCTTTTGTTTTTCCTAAACAGTTTGTACGATGGCGACGCGACAATACATGTCATTAACTGTATTAATTAAAAAAAAAACTGTCATTAATAACAAGTGATATGCCATTAATTAGCTTCATGGTTATCTTATACGTTACTCTGAACGTACCTTGTTTTCATTCTACAATAGTTTTGAAAATAGTAGTGTTGCGTCCCTCAAATTGAATATAATTACACGGATCACTCAAAAAATTGTAAAAATAATGTAAGTTTTTCTAGCCTGTAGTGTCGTTATCATACGAAGTTCGAATATTTAGTTTTTGTACAATTTGAATCCAGTTAGTGACGTTTACTAGTATCACTTAGCACGCGGGTCGACCTGTTAAAAAGATTCATATCGATTTCCCTATACAGAGAGTAACAAAATGCTGATTGTTTTAGAATCATAGATTTTAAAAGATACTTATTTAATATATATACATACATATATATATATATGTATATGGTTTTCTACATGCATCCTAAAACTGTTTTAAGACGATTAATAGAATTGTTGACTGTTCGTTTGCCCGTGTAGCTCATAATAAAGTGCATTTGTCTATATTTATGCATTGTAATGTGTTGTAAAGATTTGCGTTGCTTTAAAACGCGTTCGGGAGGCGATTAGCGTTATTTTGACTAGGCGGTGACGTAAGGCGAGGTCGCTCCGAGCACTGTCTAGCGTACGGTCGTGTTCACACTTGTCTAGAACAAATTATTGTCGTGAACGACGGTCCAATCTCTTGGTTAAATGGCATGAGACCCGACGGGAACATCGTGGAATCGTTTTCTCAAACGTTTCGTGAACAAGGTCATGTACGAAATCTGTTCCACGTTAGACCACGACACGACTGGAGCGCGCGAGTGCACACCGATCGACTTGTGACTTTAGTCTAAATAAGAACTGCTAGCCTTAATTTTATTTATAATAAGTGCTAGGATAATAAAACGCTCTTTTGAGTTAGAAAATTTATTTGTTGTTTTATTTATTTTTTACACATTGAAATGAGAAGTTAAAGGTGGCATTTTAAACAATATCTTAGCAAAATAGTGATAACATAATTAACACTAATAGTAGTCTAATCTCAATATGTACGGTACACACATTTTAATTACCGATACATAACCCCGTCTCGGTTCGGTAAAGACAAAAAAAAAGTAACAAAATATATTCAACGTTGCCCCACCTAAACATATGCCATACATACATAACATACTTAGTATTCAAATAATAATACATACAACCGTGAAAAAAAAATTGTAAGCAATTTATAGATGCTACTTTCAAGGAGCTTCTCAACTCAACTTATACCTCCTGTCTATCTAAGGGCAGTTAAATGTATCGTTGAGATCTACATCAATTGGATTTTATGTCTTGCAACAATTTCCATGATGTAAATAAAAAAGCATTCTATACAGAATACGCACGAATTAGTACATTACCTAGTTCTTGAACACGAACATCGGTTACATTTGCTTCTGATCAATACTGTACACTCAAATGGTATGTACTATGATACTTCGTTATATATTATACAACATTTTATACTAGCGCTAGAGGAGAGAACTAACATCGAGCAACAAAACGATGCGAAAGGTAAAATTAAAGTGAACATTTTTTTAATGAATTTACGTGGACCTGTATCGAATTTTCATATGGCCAACCGAGATTTCTAGGCAGTTCAATCACGTTCCTAAATACAGGCGTTCGGAAAAGAGCGTTAAACAATTATACATACACATTACCCAAAATGTGTTTACAATATTTTATATCGTGTGACAACCATGTCGATGTGACTCAATCTTAACTGGCTGAAGCTCCCAGTATACCTATATATATTATAGAGATCAGCGAGTATCAATATCACTATTTTTCCTTCACGTTCAAACTTATTTTTGGGTCCGTTTGTTGCGTTTTATTTTAGTGCAAGTTTAACTTGGTAGTTATGATCACACGGACACACTGGTCGTACGCCGTGGCGACGGCCAGGCCCGTCTGGTCGCGGTTCCATTCCAGCGCGTTGATGGGCTGCGAACTGATTATCATACGTTGGAGACGCTTGACCTTCCCCGCCACCCCCGACGCTACCCCGTCGGATTCCACGCGGAACCTTTGCTCCGGGTACTCACTGAAAGTTAACACGTTTAAGTTTGTACGAATCTTTATAAATTGGACCAGCGGCCCTCTCCGACTTGTTCCGGGTTGAATAATTAATTGTATATACATGTGATTATTCTAAATTTTATGTTTTTGCCTACATTAGACATCATTAGGTTTACTGATATTTTATATAGCCTATCATTTGCGCAATTACGTGTTCTCACTACATACCAATTTTCATTAAGATCAATCAAGCCGTTCCTGAGTTATCTCAACATAGAAACATAAAGACAGACAAAATTTTCAAAATGGTCATATTGCTGTCAGTAATTCATAAAAGGAATATAAATCATGAAAATTGAACAAAAATAAACAGACAGACAGACACTACAGATTTATTGTATAGTAGTATAGATGTCGTGGTCCGATCGTAGTGTTGTTAATATGGAATTGTCACAGTTCACCTCACCGTGGCATTTAGAAAGGCGTAAGGCCGATGTTCATTGTCAACGACTTTATTAGATAAGTGTGACCGTTTGATTAGTTGCGTATATTAGATTGCCGCTATGGGTGGTCCCTGGCACAATCCGGGGAATATTATTGTTGTAATAATGTAAATTTATAATCTGTAATTTCTCTGCGTAAGTTCGTTATTGCATCGCCTAGGCAACGGAAGGAAATTGCTTGTAGAACAGGACAAGACAGTATGGCGTTTTAAATAAAATAATAAAAGATTTTCCTTTTTTCTTTTAATTAACCATTTTAACAATTATCCTCACAAATCATGTATGGCACTTGATTTTGTGGCAACATGCAAACTCTAACCAGCGGCAACATCCGCCGAATCCGTGAACAATTCACACATATTTCATTACAAGCTGACAAATTAAGAGCACTCTTGTATTAGCCATTAGCCATTAGCAATTAGTGATTAGTAATTAGTTTGGAATTTTAATGTTAGTAAATTCCTAATATTCAACTCGAACATTAATTGTTGTATTTGTAGATATTTCAAATAGATTATTTGGAGTCACGAATAAAGATGCTAAACTCAAAAGAGAATACCTCAACTCGAAACCTTTCATTAGACAGTGTTTGCATTTTTTTAACTCTAGAGTTTAGATTTGACTACAATTATACATGTACGTACGTACGTACATATATGACGGTACATGAAGAAGTAATCTGGACTGGTGAAGCAATAATGCAATTATGTTTTAAAGACCCCCCTATAAGAAAAAAACGTTAGAACACACTTACTATTTCCATAGTGAAACTTGCCCGTTGCCAGCACAGGTTATGAAGAGATCACGATTTTGAGGAAGATGCCGGGCGACCCAAATCGTTCCGCTTTTGTCACAGTTATTGACCACCTTGAAATAATAATAATTCAATCGAACTGTATCGAAACATTGTTAATGACGTATTTATGTAGAATACCGAATAAGTGCTTTAACCTGTTACCTTTCTGTAACCGTTATGTATTACGAGTAACCGACCCTCGCTTCGCTTCTGGAATCTTGGACTTTTACGTTTACAAATAATAATCGAACCCCCAGTTTTATCAGGAGTTAATGTCATATGGTTAAACCTTTTTCGTGTATCAGTCTATCCATTGCTAAAAACCGTATGAAGGCCCTTGTCGTAGTTTTTGTGATTATCGCATTCAGACAGAGAGATAGAAAATTTGTTTTATACTATATAGTCTATGATCATCTGGAATAATGTACCTTTAAAAATGGTTGAAGAGTTTTTGAAATAGGTGCTGCGGATCCGGGAATCACTTTCCGTATATAGTATACATTTACAAAAATCGCACTGTCTCGTGAAAAACATGAACATAGATACTATAGATTTATCATAACGATAAAATAAGCATACTGACCTGTGCAAATCCTTTAGCGGGATTTTGTGTCCTGACGTCAAACACATGAAACTTGCCTTCCAATGTGGTTGCGACGAGTTTATTCATTGGTATATCTTTGCGGTCAAATTCGACGCAACACACCTGAAATGTTTAACACAAAAAAATCCATTTTGTTCCATTCTTACGATAAGTTTATTGAAACAGAGCGATCTAGTTTTATAAAGACCCTGTAAAAAATGATAGAAGTGAAATTTCTTTAGCACCGTTGTGATTTAAAACCCAATGGAACGGAAAAGCGAGACTAAATATAAACGTAAACATCAATAGGATTTATCCTGTGAGAGAATGATATAGTATATAAATATACAGTGTTTCCTCTGTGGGTTGTCTTGCGGTGCGCGGGCAAGCTGCGGGCCTATGCATGTGGTCTTGAGGAAAGCCTCAATATCCGGGCAGTTACTTGAGGTGGCTACAGTCCTCTGGTGACAAGCCCGGCTTTTTAGCGGGGGAGTAATGCTTCTTTACCTTCGTTTCCTCTTTATGCTGGGCTTCGTAGCCTCCCCACTCCTGTCTACCAAGCTTTGTAAAATATAAATGTAATATAAAAAAATAGATAAATATTTTCTAAATTAGTTTTCATTATTATAATAAATAAACAGTATAATAATCTTACTCTTGAAACTAAATTCGTCCCATTATTTCAAAATTAAGGTTTTTAATGTTTCAGATCTACTGTGTGTAATCTGCACACATTTTTGTTTTGTTTGTACCCAGACATAAGTTTAGTTTTGTTTAAAAAAGTCAGATACGTAAATTATTGCGACAACATAAATAATCGAAACCCGAGGACAAACACTGAACCTATCTATCATATGAATACCAACTACTTTCAAAAAGATATATATGCATTCTTAGGCTGGAGATATCGAACCTGAGATTTTTCGATCATACCAAACTGGAAATGTTAATTACAGTTCTGAGTTACGGAGCGGCTACATCGCTTCCTTATTGGCGGCGCGCCTGGTTTTCGTGAGCGTCGGCGACCATTCATCATTGGTTGGGCCATCGGATCATTCACCGGCTATTAATATAAAAAAAAGGTTTCAAAACCAAAAAATAGTACCCCGTTTTTTAAGTTGCATTCCCATCTGAGCGACATGTTGCGGAGATCGAACATTTTGACGTCGCCGTTATCGTAACCGGCGACTACGATCCTCTCGGCTTCGTTGTAGGAGTTACCGAAGCTCACCGCCCAGCAATCGCGGATAGTTTCACCCACCATCGGCTGCATGTTGACTACGGGCTTGCCTCTTTGACGCGGGTCCCATACCTTCACCGTGCCTGAATGTAATAACTTTTTTACATGTTTTATATTCGTTTGCTCCCAATGCATATATGAAAGTTACTAATTCCTTTATGTAATCCTCATGCATTTCCAGACATCTTAATTAATTAAGATTTTGCAGATGTATCATGACCTGGTATTCTCATTATGGAAATGTTTGTCAGTTCCATTCAGGTCAGATAATAATAGTGCTGTAATCAGTGTATATTGTTTTAAAAAATGTGTAGAGGAGTTTCTATTGCCTTGTTTTTTCTACAGTAAAGCAACTATCTGAAACTGTAGTAAAAGCTAAAAATGAAGTATTAATTATTATAGATACCTACATGAAATAGGAAGGTTGAATTTGACATGGAATGCCTTCTGTATGAGTGTCCAGTGATGACCAGTTAGTTAATTGCCTATTTCATAATCTGTACAAATAATCAAACTTCCAATCTGAATCAATATACTACATATTTGTTTAATATATGTGTAGATAGATTTTGTTATTTGTATAGAAGTCAACATTTTTTTATTGTTTATTTCTATATACATATATCACTTGGTACCACAGAATAAATTTAAATGTTATTTGGTACATTTAGAACTTAATATCAGTCATTTCTTATAATCTCATGAAATAGACCGTCTTCCATATAGAAGCAAGAGATATGGAAATAAAAGTTTTATTATTATTCGGTATTTTTAAGGGGAAAGAAATTACCATCTCTACTGCCTGTAACAATTTCTGGAGCTCCACAACACACAGTGTTTCCACCCATGCCATCCATGTTATTGATAATATCAGTATGCTCTTTTGCAATATACACTTGACAACTTTTCTCAATGTCCCTAAAATAATAATGATAAATTACATAAGAATTTTTGATACAGCTTTTTGATGATATACTACTATAATGTTAATATGGTAGATTTGATGTCTTTTTTTACATTAATAGCCAACATACAAGTACAACTTATTCTATGTAAAAAAAAAGATGAGCCACCTGATAGTAAGTTGTCACTACTGCCCATGGATATTAGTAATACCAAAAGCATCACTAATAACTTGTCAGCCAAGAAAGAAGAAGATAGACAGAATGAAAGAGCTGGTTGTCATGCCTCTTGCTTGAACACAATGAGTCGTTTGCGGCTGACTCAAGCAGGAGGGTGTTAGCTAGCCAAGCAGGCTTTATGGAAGGATAATAATATAGACAATATTTTGACTAATGGCAATGTTTTAAAAATCCTGCCTACAGAAAGGAGAATTCCAAGTTCAATAGACATTGTCAGGACAGACGTCCTGTGTAAACATGTGAAAGATTAATATTAGATAATTCTTGGGTCTTGCACAACATGTCATGTTCAACCATTGGTCCTTATTGTTGATGTTTAGTAACAGATTTTAAGCCATGTTAGAATATTTGGGCAAAATAAACACTTCCGACATTTGGGTTGGCCACTAATCCCATAATAAATACAACAAATATAATGGTGGAATCCATTACAAAGCCCAAGTATTTAGTTACAACCATACATTGTTATAACGACCACTACCATAATACGTGAGAATGTAATTCCAAACTACGCAGTTGGTGCAATAGTTACCATATTTCCAATGTGCCTTTGAAATCGCCTGTTGCTAGTTTTCTCTCCACTTCGCTACTCGCTCCAAATGTGCCGCACTTGAACGAATTGGGTCTTTCAATTAGTTTCACACTTTTCACTTCCCCGGAATTAATTTCGAAAAATTCTATAGTCCCTGTGCCTCTTGGCAGTGAACCTATAACAACGAACTTCGCTGAGCAAGGAACCCATTTACAATCGAACAGGGAATGGTCCAAATTTTTTTCAATATGTGTTATGATTTGAGGAGTATCCGGGCTCTCCATAGTTAAAAATTCTTAAAGTTATCAACCGTACACACACAAAATAACAAATTTTAACCTAAATGATAAACATAGCGTTGCCATGACAACCATTATTTTTCGTCTATGTTGATAGTGACATTGACGTGTTCTGGCAATACAGACTTTAATAACAAACATATGCACAGTTTATAAAATAATTGAGATGGTTCAGTACAAGTCAAAAAAATACAGTATAATGTATTTGAAGAAGTTAAGGTTTGACGTAAAGAAAAAAAACATGGCAGAATTTTTACATAAGAATAAGAATATTAAAGAATTACAAATATATTTACGGTTCTTGGTGTGGAAGTAATAAGTTAAGATATTCAAAACATTTTTAAAAGCCAAATTATTTTTTTATTAAAATAGTCGAATATTTTACGTCTGGAAATCGATTCGCAACAGAGCAATGGCGATCTCCATGGGGTTCATGCGTCCCCGTGGTGTTCAAATCTAAGGCCACTGGCCACGACACGGTGGCTCTGACTCGATCACAAGGTCACCCACGTAACATCATAGATGATACAGTAATATGAGGAAAATTGTTGTTTACTGCCACAGTCAATGTTTATAGACGTCGACGTCGCCTTTGCTTTAGAAAAAGTCGCGCACATCTATTTGATTGTTGGTATTTTTTACGTGTTTCCGATACATGGAGTTTGAGTTTTTAAAACTTTTTTAGTTATACTCCTAGACACCTGACTTTACCTGTCAGCTTGGCTACGTTAACGGACTCGATTTTACGCATACACTATTGATTCTGCTTCGATTTTTTAATCTGGTTTCTTATTTTTTTTTAATAATTATAGACGATTTTTCAAGTAAATGTCACAGATTGATTGTTCCATAATTGCTACAGAAAAGCTGGATGTACTATTATTGCAAGGATGTATCTGATTCATAGCAGAATAAAGTCAGACCACAGACACGAACAAGTTATTGTTACAGCTTCACCTCAAATTACTGATGAAAAGACATTACAGTAAATCTTTCCTCCATCTTTGGCTTTGGAAAGGCTACCTATAAACATGTCATATGAGGTTCAAAAAAATATGCCTACTTTAACATTACCTCATTATAAAAGATCTGTGTAGTATAACAGTGTAACATCAATGTTACTCATAGCATTTCAGAGGCATTGATAATAAGATTACTAAAAAAAATTAAATTGTATATCTCAACATACATTGAAATCTGTAGTCATCACTTTTTTAATAATGAGTGGGAATTGTTCTACAACTCAGGTACTTCCTCTTTTAACAGCCTACAAATTGAGCACATCTTTTCTCTTATTCATCACTAGCTGTCAAATGCTTCGTTGGACATTTTAAAAATCATAATTCAATCAATAAATAATTTTAAGTATAATTAAAAACTAACTTAATCAATGTATAAATATTTAATTTAATAATTACGACATTAAGATGTAAAACAAAGAGCCACAAAGAATTTTTTTATTAATCCTTCTGAGCTTCAACAATTATTCTTTCCGGACAGGTATGGTTGAAAATGCGAAAGTCTAAACGGAAGATGTCATTATCGAGCTAATACACAATCCTCATAAAAGCAAATTGCATAGGGGATGCTCTAGATTTATGTAAAAAAATTGATTAGGACTAATAGAAATCAGACCCACATTTTAAACTTAGCTTCATTACAGATTATAAATTATAAATTGCTTATGATTAACATAGTTGCTAAAGCGTACTCTGTAGTGCCTCGTGGTCTAAAGACCATCATGTAAAAAAAGTATCAGATCTCGGATTGTTAATTGGTGTGGTTCCCACATCGTGAAGAGTGTAGTTGATGCATAGAGGGTACCAAGAACATCTTCTTTCCCCTTTGCAGTTTGGGCCACGGTGTTATCTGATCTCCGCAGGGATTATCTTCGACAACCTTAACTAACGACCAATACACGACTTCCCGAAATCCTGAAAATGTACTTGGCTTTTGCCTTTGCCATTTGTTTCTTCGCTCAACGGGAAACAACGTTTAGCTTCGTTTTAAGTTCTGAGGTTTATAGAACTCAAGAGGCGTCTCTAGTCCATGTAGCGCCCTTATGCAATCATTATCCTAGCGCCCTCTTGTAAGCGCGCGATCAAAATGGAATAGGTACAAATGTTAACATGTCTATATAAATGTTATATCAATGTTAAAAAAGGAAATTGTAAAAGCCACCGCTAGCCAAGTGGACCGTTTAAACCGAATCCAGAGGTAAGAAATTAAACACATTGATGATTTCAAGCTTACTCACGTTCGTTCGAGGGATTTTACCCTCGAAGATTATTGAACCGAGCTTATTCACCATAATCGCAAACTACAACATTGTCAAATAACATATATATACATATATAATTTATAATTTTTCGTCGGGTCGCTGATGGCTTTTTGTGTACTTTCCAGCGTTTACTGACAAACTTTTAAATTTAATACCTGCGGCAAAAATTTTACTCCTCATCGTAAATACATGTTCTATCAGTATAATATTGTTAATCTTGATAACACGAATAAAAAGTATCTTTTCTTAATTACAATCTCTGATTATTATTTTTATTATTTGCATAGATATTCGCTATGGTAATACAATAGTAATGAAAATTTAATTCCGATCACCTTACATCAAATAAGACTTAAATAAAACAGATTGAGAGCGTATTACAGATTTATTATGTATTTCGTTAAAATTATAAATAATAACATTTTACAAAAACAAACATTCACATCACAGTAATATAAGTGTAAATCTCAATATTTTAACAATGATAACATTTGATAAAGTTAGTCGGGAATATCGCCTCTTAGGTTCTCTTTTGTACTTTGATTTAACGTTTTATTTATTATAACATCTTGAAATGACACAGACGTTTTCGTAGTTTCCGTTGTATTGTCTAATACTAAAATAGGTTTACCGGTGTACGTAGATATAGGGGAATTTGGTAATATCTTTATGCCCATCTTTTCATATTGTTGGCTAACTTTATGTGTATGTTGTTGTTTAAGTAACAAATCTGGTTGTTGTTGATTTAATACCATATGTTCATGTTGTTGTTTAACTAAGAAATGTGGATGTTGGTGTTTAAGTTCCAGAAGTGGATGTTGTTGATTAAATACCATGTGTGGATGTTGTTGTGTAAGTACCACTTGTGGATGTTGTTGTTTAAATACCACTTGTGGATGTTGTTGTTTAAATATCACTTGTGGATGTAGTTGTTTAAGTACCACTGGTGGATGTTGTTGTTTAAGTACCACTTGTGGATGTTGTTGTTTAAGTACCACTTGTGGATGTTGTTGTTTAACTAAGAAATGTGGATGTTGGTGTTTAAGTTCCAGAAGTGGATGTTGTTGATTAAATACCATATGTGGATGTTGTTGTTTAAATACCACTTGCGGATGTTGTTGTTTAAATACCACTTGTGGATGTTGTTGTATAAATACTACTTGCGGATGTTGTTCTTTAAATACCACTTGTGGATGTTGTTGTTTAAGTACCACAAGTGGATGTTGTTGTTTAAGTACAAGAAGTGGATTTTGTTGAATAAGTTCCAGAAGTGGATGATGCTGTTTAAGTATCACAAGTGGATGTTGTTGATTAAGTACCATATGTGGATGATGTTGTTTAAGTACCACAAGTGGAGGTTGTTGTTTAAGCACTACAAGTGGATGTTGTTGTTTAAGTACCATAGGTGAATGTTTTTGATGAAATAACATATTATGTGAAAGTTGTTGATTGGTAATATTAGGATAAATTTGATGGACATGTGGAGGTTCATTTAAAATTATGTCCTTGGCTGTAGCGTCTACATAGGAAGGGCTTAGTAATTTCTTATTGATTTCGGTTACTGTTACGTCCGAATTATTATCAAGCGTAAAAATTTGAATCGTCTTCTCTTTTTCTTGTTCATAAGAATATTTTCTTGACCGTGCAATTTTATTATTCATAAATTGCACCTCAGACGGCATAATGTTTGTTTTAGGTATGTCGTTATCGATTTTGTCAATATTTAAGTCTTCGGTGGTGCTAGTAATTATTGGTTCTGTGTTAATTAATACTTGATCATCGGACCAGTTTTCTATTTTTGTTAGCCTCGCTTTAGTTGGATTTTCATTTGTAGTTGTCAACGTATTTTTCACATTAAGAGTTTGGGGTTGGTCGTTGGTATAATTTGTAAGAAGATTATTTTCATTATTTTCTTCACTTTCAGGTTCGCTAAGCCTCGTTTGTTTTCTTTTCATTTCATCCTGTTCTCTTTTTGGCACATTATTTTTGTCTACTACGTCATAAGTAGTATTAGTATTAGTATTTTGTTGTACGTACGGTTTGCGTTGGGAAGTTTTTGTGCAATTTTCTTGGGTACGCATCATGTCACCAAAGAAAAGTTTCTTAAAAAAAGATAGACTGCGTTTTTGCTTTGCTCCGACGCTAATAGATGACGTAATAATAATACTGGACACTAAAACGCACTGAAACAAAAACAGATTTATAATGAAAGTAATTTATTATGCTCCTAATGGTCTCTAAGTTTTAATAAATGATTTTTTTACATCAGAACACCTCTCCTAAATTTCTCTTATGTATATATAGGTGAATCAATCCTACCTAGTTTCTGGTTTAATTTATTTATAGTCCAAGATATAAAAAAAAATTGTCACGATAGTATACTGCGTAACGGTACTGTTTTATCTATACTAATAAATAAAATTGGAGTGTCTGTTTGTAATATTAAAATAACAGCTTTTTACTACATGCATATGAATGTATATACTCTAATCTCTGAAATGGCTGGACCGATTTTGACGGCACTTTCACTGGCAGGTAGCTGATGTAATAAGGAGTAACTTTTCTACTAAATACCTTTTTTGTTAAATTTCACGCGGACGAAGTCGCGGGCACAGCTAGTTGATAATAAATGAAACTGCGATAATTTATTTTGAGGAATTTTGTTGCAGATATTTATTGGAATTTATCTTTTAAATTGTTTTCTTATCTTTGAAGTTCTGTATTCTGAACAGATTTAGATGATACTCGGCATATTTATACTATATATTATAGGTAATTACTCAATTTTTTTCCCCGGAAATTAATCTGTGTGTGTGTGTGAAATTAATGTGTAAAGTTAGTGTGAAAGTTCTGATAAGAGGGTCGTAAACACAGTTTCAACTGTTTATGTGCAGTTATTGCAATATATATATTTTTAAGACATGGAACTAGAAAAACAGCTCCTTAAAACTAAAACATGGGCCACACATAAATTAATTAAACATTAAATTTACATAAACCTATAAACATTAAACGTTTATAGGTTTTTAGGTTGACCCGAGCACAGAGCGCTCTGGTTAGTAGTATAGGAGTACAATTGGACTAAAATTATTTAGGAGGTAATGGATTGCCCTGCTGAACTCTGTACATCCTTTGAAAAAAATCTAATATCAAATGTCTATTTGTCCATCCGTCACATATATGCGCTGAATTATTGATCGAAAAAAGTTATATCATACACTCACGGACTTAGGAGTACAGCTGGCTTAACGGGCTAAGTTAGGAAATTAACAATAAATAAAATTCAGATGTATCATGACATATCAACTGAAATGAAAGGGCTTGAGGGACACAAACCTTAAAATTTTCAAATGCACATTTAACAAAATTAACGTTCATTTGATTTGTATATCATCGGACCACTCGTATGTGCGGTGGTGATAATTTTTTTAATTCAATACACCTATAACGTAATTTTATTCTAAATTATACTGTTCACAAATATTATATATACACCTACCGAACCATATATAGATTTTATAAAACCGCCTGCTAAACTGATTTTATAAATCTTTTCGTAATAATACTGTATAATAAAAGTGTTTTACGCTCTCAACGTTCCTATCTGTCCAATATCATATCCATAATTACATAAAATCGGCAATCGTTCTTCTATTGTTTGGTTATTACGAAAAAGTTTTTCTTTTACTTCTGGAAATCGAATTTAGGTTCAGAAGACGCATATTCACATATAAACACTTAATAAAATCTTGAAATAAAATACTCACAACGATAAAAGTCCACTGCATTTTATAAAGTTTATACTTTCATCACTGCACCACTGCACACGACGCGTTAAATTATAATGTAACAACACTTTGTGTATATATATATATATTCTTCAGGTTTTTGAGTAAGTAACTTATTATGAACTTTAACGTGAATTTAATGTGATTAGTCAATAGTCTACATTGAAAGAAAACTTCGTCATTACACTGTCATTAATACCGAATTCGGTGATAACACTCATTATATTATAACTTTCTCAGATTAAACATTATGACTGAATGCCTGCAGATTTAGTTAACAACTTAATGTTTATATATAATTCATAATTGATGTACCTTTGATACGTAAAATAACAAAGCCGAAAAGAAATTTTGTACAGCGTCGCTACTTTTTTTCTTGGTTTTTATATTACTTTCCAAAAACAAATTTCAACTCAGATATTTTATAATTACGAACGCGTTTAAGCCCATACTTATCTCTGCTATAATGATGTATTCTCGATAACTAAATGAAAAAGAATATTTTTACTTTTTGAAGTTTAAATATTTTTGAGTAAATTATTTAATAAAACAGTAAAAAAACTTTAAGCAAGTAATTCTCTTTTAAACTTAAAATTTTCGGTTAAGTAATTACCAAAGAGTATTTTGTTATAAATAAATTTTAAACGACTTCAGATGTGTTTAAAACTTTTTTAATACTTTAGCCTTGCAATAAAACTCTCTTAGTGAGGCATAAAAGCACGACTCTGCTCCAGTGAGGATTGTTTTGGGTCCAGGCACGGTTCGAGTCAGGGTAGGATGGGTCATTAGCACTCCTATAAACTTACACGTCAAATCCACAACAACCTAACAAACCTTTTAAATTGGTTAATTTATGAAAATATCATAAATTATTAACTCAATGCTTATTTCGTGAAATGTTTTCTCATATGTTTATTTTTTCCTGTAAAGTTTAATTGATTCCACTTATTTTAATATTGGCCGTATTGAGGCGGCGTAGAATACTTCCCCCAATCCCATGCTGGCAGAACAGGGTGTCGTAAGAGGTAACAAAAGCCAGCCTGCTTGGTGGCAGGGCTTCGCGTAAGGATTATATTATTAGTAATATTAAGTCATAAATATTATTACTGGTATAATTATTTCTCCGTGAAACCTGCCTGGCTAGCTAATACTCTTCTGGTTGAGGCAGCTGCCTGTGAGTCTGGGGGCTTGAGAGCCAATACTTTCTTTATTTTCTAACCTTACCTTTGGTCTTGCTGATGTCCGTGGGCGACGGTGACTTCTTACCATCAGGTGGCTCGTCTGCACGTTTGTCGGCTATTAACGTAAAAAAAATATCAATAATATAGATTAATTAATGAATAATATAACTTTCCAAAATCCGCAAAGCGACCGCTCCTGGTTGGGTTACTGACCGATGCATCCTGAAAGCTTCCGACACTATTATCCGGCAGATAACGATAACAGACTGAACGGTTTACTTGATACTAAATAAGCCTTAATGCGCCTTCTTCTATATTGGTAGTAAAAATCACACCACCAAAGGAATCTGTTATTTAATGAGCTAAAATCTAAAACAGACAGACAAAAAATACTCATAGGTTTGTACAATAATAAAACTGTCTCACGTGTGTTTTTATATTTATTTCATTACTATAACTAGAGTATAACCTAATTATTTATTAGTTAAATAGATAATTACGTTATATTAAATAATGTTAACACTAATGGAAGACGTGAAACTAATTAATAGTAACATTACACAATTACAATAGTTCATAGTTAACTTCATTGACGTTAGATGTTCATTCGTTTCTATCAACTGAGCTGCAGAGCCGCTAACAAAGACGACACAAAAGTGTTGCAATAGATTTGTATAATTTTTATGACGTGAAAATATTTGAAATGAGTCATTAAATCAATTTTAAATTTGTAGGAGACATTTTGATGAAGGTTTTGTAAGGTTAATCAAAAAAATTCTATGACGTAAGAACCTTTGGCAGGGGTCACGCTGTTTTAAGCGCACCAAGGTACCTCAGCCTCGAATACGTGGCGTGGAGGATGCAACGTTGAATGAGACGCGTGGTGAGGCTGTGGTGAACCGTGCAGCAGCTCACACATAAAGCTGATGTAGGTGATCGCCAGTCTCAGTGTTTCGATGCGAGATAGCCGCTTCTCATACGCAAATGTCGGGACCTGGGAAAGATATATCGCCTACATTTTAAACACATGGTAAATCGAAAACATAATGGCTCCAGGTCAGCTGACTAAAAGTTATCATATCCGCCGTGTGCATTTAACACTAGAGGCGGGGTTAAGGCTTTATCAACCTAGAAATAAGCAGTAACATTGCCAGTTAATTGTATATACAAGATGAAACATCATTAGACTATACATTTCATAATTTAGCTACCACCAGGTAAAAGAACCTTAGCAACATTCACTAGCACCATCGACATTAAACTGTACGGTACAGAAACCAATGTAATAGAAACACACATTTGAACAAAGGTGGTGGTCTCATAGTTACCTTTCGTCGCAATTTATCGAAAGCTTCGTTGAGGTTGAACATGCGACGCCTTTCTCGTATGTTTGCCGCGCGTCGTTGAGCCACGGATGCCACACGTCGACGGGGTTTCTTACCACCAGGCGTGGCGCGCGCTGATCCACGCCCGCCACACCCCGCTGCAGACCATACTGCCACCAAAAATACAATAAAAACTATACAGAGATACAGTTTAATTATTGCCTTCAAACACTAAAGATACAACAAGAAATATCCGAAGTTACAAAAAAAAATATAACTTGTTTAATTAAATTAATTTATTGAATCTTTTATGTAATCGTAAAAATTGAAATTTTATATGAGTTAGTGTAATAATTAAATTTAATGTATATTTTAATTCAATTATTTGTTATTTTCATCAAATCTAATTTTATGTAATGATTATAGAACTTGAAATTTATATAAGTTATGGTTTTGAAATCTAATTTGATACATTGTTTGTCGTTACTTGTCAGTAAGTTGTTTACACCTTTAATTGAGATAACACTAATGATTAGAATAGTGCATGAGCCATGTAAATGAGATTGGTGTGTATCTTGTTGGTGTAACGTTATAAATGAATAAATCACAAAAATCAAATCAAAATATATTGGAGCTTTTAGTATTAACCAGGTAACCATCAAAAATGGAATACAAGTTGTCGATAGGTACGGATTAATTTCTTCCGGTAATCAATACAATGCAAATTATTTGAGTTACTGGTCAATTACTTCCATTAATACTGACCAAAAATTAGGCGACCACTTCTCTCTTCGTCGGTCGAAGTTTTTAACTGCGCTTCAATTCGTTGTCTTGTGGTATACGTTTACTTTATAATCATTTTCATTTGAAGTCCATTAAACGATTCGTCTGGGCTTAGGCCACTTTACAAAATAATATTGCATAAAAAATGTTACCGGTGTAAATCCTTTTCCAATAAGACGCGATATTTCATTTAACTCGTAAAAAAACGTGCAGGGAAATTTGGAATTGATATATGGGTTATTATAAATAGTTTTTCACAAATTATTAGGTATGCATGGCCTGGTACTAACCTAAATCAGCAGGTGGGAAAGCCAGGATGTCGGGGTATGGAACCGGCGCCGGCGGAGCGTCCCAAAGTGGTCCGTACGGAGACACCTCACTACCCTGCGTACGATAATTCATTTGGTTGTAACAGCAATAGACATCATTAGATTTTTTTTTAAATAAAAAACCTTACAATCGCTTTTTTTATTACTATTACTGAAGGATTATATACTAAAGGAACTAGAATTTAGCGAAGTCCATTCAAACATGTTTTAAATTGCAGCTTTTTTACAATACTCATAGGTAAAGATGTAAGCAATACCCTGTATCGAATTAATATATTATTAGGGACTGAAGAAAAATATGAGAGTATTGACACAATAAAAAATAATAATATACCAACTGAAATCTAAAAATATTTAATTTATAATTAAGTACCTATTACTCTGCAATATCGTTGTTACAGTACTATTGTACATTAGTGCGAAATAAACATTTTTTTCTTTCTTATTTGGCAACATAAGCAAATTGGATAGTTTTGTACTATGAAATTTTGATGCGCTTAGGGCGATGACATATGTGACTTATTATATATTAAATTAGCAAACGGGTACGATCATTCGCTGGTCTGTTTGTACTTTGTGACACGTGATTTACACCGAATTCTAGATGGGAGTGGTTAAAAGATGTTGTGTACTTGGAATTTGTTGACCCTACGACGGAATTATATCGTAGGTAGATAAACGAATTCTGACTTTGGAGAAGGTATTGTAATACATTACTAAAAAATGGCGACGTGTGTAATAACTTGTTATGAGAGACCCAAATATAAATATATTTTTCCATAATTTTAAAATTATAAAGTTTGAAAGCTTATCAAGAAAATGTACTTAATGTCACCAGACCTTATTTCAATAAATACTGAGCATAAAATTTTAACAAAATACAGTCCGTTCAATAGTTTAAAGGAAAACATAATTAATTTCTTACATTTCAGCAGGAAACGGGATATTATATTCTGGGGAATATTTTCACTGCGGTTATAGATTAGTTTAGAAAGCATCTCATTTATACTTCCTTCAGCTAGAAACGTAAAGATACATGAAGCAACCCATCTTCTAGAATTCCCGAGATGCTTTTAAAATGTTTGTCGTGTTTTGTCTTAGCCTTAGCAACGCCTTTTTTTCTTATGGAGGTCGGTTTGCGATGATTACTCTTAATAAGAAGCGGACCTGTATGTTCTTCCTCTTTTGGTTGTAATGAACCCACAATAAATGTCTTCACGGTAAAATTATTAGGTATGTCGGCTGCACTTACTTCCTTAAGTAGTTATCCAGACCTTCTACCATAGGAATTCCTATAATCAAAGGCTTCTTTAAATGGGGACGAAAATAGGCAATTGTGCAGGAATTCACACATTAATCCACGTATTATATTTTTGTTTAATTACAATTTCACAACGGAGAAATGTCAATATAAGAAAGCAATTAACGTAAATGATTGAGTTCTAGGTCCTACTTTGTTCTTGGTTTTGACAACCTATAGTACTTTTACAGCAAACATTTGCTCCAAGTGCAAAAGGTTGTTGTGAAAAGTTTTAACGGTGTAGGCCTTGTAACGAGGAGATATATGTAGTTCGTCGTCTCTGGGTAACAGTTGTATTCACCTTCTATATTTTGTAAATCATTTTGGCCTTTTATTTAAAAATATATTTTGCTATTGGAACAACTTACAAGAGGGTACTGATGCTTTTATAATTTAATGGACTACATATGTTCTGTTTATTTTGAAATAATTACTTAATTATAGAAACTGCACTATTGTTGTACATAATTGTAATGTTATAATTTGCTAATTAAAGAAATCTGTTTTTGTCTCTACTCAAAAATATTAACCTCAAGGGGATCATCTATGATGGCACATTACATCTGCTTTACGACCTCATAACCTCAAGGCTGCCATCGTTTATAACTTTTATTTCTTTTACCGTAGATTACTCATATACTACCCCCTTGTTAACTTACTGAGGAGCTGCTCCAAACGTGCGGCGTCTCGCTGCCGAAGGACATCAGCGGGAAATGAATCTTGAGTTTTGGTGCTGACACTTCGAAGCAGAAACACTGATCGAGCTGTCGCTCTTCTCCCAGCGAACTAAGATAAGGATAAGAACCACTTCTTATACTGCTCGTTGCCCACAAGCCACGGAGTGTCACATCGAACTAAATCGAATTATAACTTTCATGTTATGCCAAAATATGACGTCGGTTTTATTAATCATTCGGCCCATCTAAAGACAACTTTAAACAAAACAGCGTTAGTCCATTTTTCGGTAACGGGATGCTGCAGCTTCCCTAAACGTAGCAACAACAGATTTCTTCAACGCCATTGGTGTGTTTAGGGGAGGTCAGAGGGTGGCAGTTCCTGATTGGCTACAGCACGTGCGGTAGGCGGGATATATTGACTACTGGAGCCAGACATTAAGACTAAACTTCGAGCAAATTTTGATGGCAAGTATTGTCGATATTCAAGCTTACAGACAATTGTATATAACTTTACGGTTTTAATATTTTATAGAAGTTATAACCTAAATAAGTAAAAGAGTATCAAGTACAGAGTTGTGACATGCGATTTGAAAAAAATCAGTTTAGGAAAATTTGGTAATTATTAATTTCTTATAAGATTGTAACTTGTGAGACTATCTATGCCGTTCTTTCTTTATCCTTCAAAGTGGCAATAGGCAACCGTAAACTCAACATGCGTCTGTGGGCATCCACATGCCCGTCGACGACTTCACAGTCTTTGTTGTTATAGTTAAATGATCAGCGTATTACCAGGCTTCTTCAAATTGAATGGAGACTTGTGAATTGCATTGGCCCGGTTGAACCATCTATTATGGTTAGGTAGGTAGATTATTATTATCACCTTAGCAAGATCATTTATATTTTAATTTTACCGATTGATTCTAGGAATGATTTAGCATTTTACTGTTTTCAAAGTAAATGTTAAATAATATTTTATTCTTATATTTTACTTTAAAAATAGCAAAAATGCCTGCCCTAGAAAAAAAAAACTATTAGCTTAACTATAGATATCATTCTGCACCTGCAAACCATTCTTATTGTAAACGCATCAACTAATCTGTTATTGATTACGTCATCGCATAGCGGTGATAGGCGTGACCCGAGCCAGATGGTGGATTCGTCCCGGGTAACACGGCGCATACAGCAGATATTTGTCACTTTTGACATAAAATCGGCGCGCATGAGGTAAATCCCGTGGACGACCCTCGTGACGCAAAGGGTGCATTTAATAACAATAGCTAAGTATAGCAAGTGTAGATTTTAATTAAACAATCTGATATATTGTTAGGTAGTCAGCAAAATAGTTAAAAAATATCGTAAAGTCAGCGCATTGGTCTGGAAGGCGTGTAATATTTATGATTACGTATCTACTCTTAACCGTATATAAGTACTTGACATATTATAACGACGCCAATAGGGATATTGGGGGCTAAAATTATATTTTTTTTATATTTTTTTTTGTATGGTCCACTTCGAACTTCTTTTGGGTTAGACAATTATAATATCTATAACGTTTTTAAATGTAGAGCAGCTGATAGACGGACGGACAGACGTTGTAGGATTAGTAATAGAATACTCAAATAATTACTAAATCTTTGATTTAACCACTGTGTTAAATTTCGTCAAGGGGGTCTTCCATGTCAAATTATGAGATTTAGCAAAACATGTCAACTGAATTACACGCTTCAATTACAAATTGCAAGGGGAAAATTTATTAAAATCTGAGGGACGCGGTCGCACGTGGCTTTACGCGAGGGGAGCGCAAAATATGTTTTGATATGCTTAAAGGAATTGATATTGTTATCTAATTGGTATTAGGGCAAGGCGGAAAAGTCAAATCTCATTATGACATTCACAATAGTATACAAATTTAAACTTTGCATCTAGAGCTTTAGCAATAATTATATCTAAGACAGTGCTAAATTCTAATATATTTCTCTTTTTCTTGCTAAATACAATATGGAAATAGATATTTCACTCATATTGGCTCAGAAGTAAAAGACGGTCTTGGTCGAATTTACATTTTTTTTTGTAACATTTTATAAATAAATTACTATACGTTTTGGCACGTTGTTAAGGCAATAAAAACTATAAATAGATTTCTGTGCATCATTTATGTTGCATGTAATTAGGTGACGATTGTAGAAACAATACGAAACAGCATAAACTTAAACATTTGTTCAATGATGATAAACGTAAATAAATAAATAAACGATCACACATTCACATCCCCGCACTAGATTCCCTATGTTGTGGTATTTTCGATAGTTTGTTCCATGTTAATTACAATAAAATAATGAATAATTATATACATAATTATTTTATTCAGTAGTTATAGCTGTAGTAGGTACCTATCTGAACCTAGTCAAGTATATAATTTATTATCGTAACAAATTGATTAAAAAACGTTAATAATTTTTGAGATTAAAACACATTAACACTTTTTTCTTACTATCAGGATATAATTTGTATTTCAATCGTTATAAAGCTTATACCTTTGTAGTCGTGAATTAACCCTAGTTTTATCAATATTTGACTGACAAATTCTTAAATATAAATTAATATTATAACTAATCACAAAATATATTTAAAGTATTTTAAAAATACTTCGGGCGTAATTTTGAAATTAACTTTAATAACTTAAATTTTATCTATACCTATTAAAGTCAGAATTTTTTTAATATAAAGGTGCCTTCCATTCTTGAGTCGAAGCCAACCTTTCTTGCTCGTGGTGTGTATGCATAATGTGTGTAAGCATAATGTTGCATTGTAGCCCAAAAATGTCCTCAGCCCAATGGTCGTTTCATCCATACGATACAAAATGCCAGTATTTATAACTTGGAACAGTAGTCAAAACTGAATGATGTATATTAGAAATTTAATACAAATGGATTATTATTATTATACATTATTCTTAATATAAATGATTTTAAGATTTTATTATTGTAATATTGCCATACATTGGAAGTAGAATTAACAGTCCTTTTCAAATAATTTGGATGATTGTACTTATTGTAATTTATTGAATTGCATTATTGAATATTACTCCTCTGAAACGCACTATCTGTAAATATTCGACAAGTCCAAACATTGTGGAAATTTACAAAATTCTCTATCATATCACAGTCTGATATGCTTAAGTTATATGATATATATGTATCTTTATCCATGTATATTATTACCCATTTACTCTTTTAGCACCTACCACAACCTCTAACCATCGCCAAGGGTTGACTGGTTGGGAATGCCATCAGTTTATATGTTTACAATAAAGAATAAATAACTATTATTGTACTCGTATTTATAAGTATTATTATAATCATTGTAATTTATATGTACCTACCTACATTATTAAGGTGATTATGAACACTAGCGGGGCGCCGAAAGTGGACCTTGTATCACCTTGTACCTACCTCCCTTTTGGTAATAAATACAAAATAATTGCTTGTAATACCATTAGATCTAAATGCAAGGCATGCTCTGAAAATCAGGGCTCGTGGTTCACTGCAGTTAGTATTGAGCACGGTACGGTTTTGCTAAGTTTTTACTGTAATCCCTTTATTGGGACTATTATTATTTTTAAAGCTTTTCGCTTGTTTCTCGAATTGCAGCTTATCATCTTCATCTGAATTCATATATTCATATATAATTCATCTGAAGAAATGTTTAATATATACTACTCTACCACAGTGACCGCCTTGTCTACTTTGTAGGTTACGTTGTCTACGTTGATGTAAGTAAGATTTATTTTCTTTGATTGATAATTTAACAAATTGCTCACTTAATAAGTATAGTGACGTAATATTTTAAATTGAACGTGTAGGTGATCGTCTATCTTCATGACAAACTTCCTATATGTTTAACACACTACTGACAAAGTTGTCATAAGCCATAGGTTTTGGTACCGGCTCGTTCAAGGCTAACGGCACTGAAAAAGACTTATGATGTGGGAGTTTTCAATAGGAGAGTGAATAGTTTTATATAAGTTAGCGCTATCAACATCTTAGACTTCATCATCTCTTACCATCAGGTAGAACGGTTGTCAAGCATTAACTTATTTTATGTAAGAAAAAAAGTGTGTTGTCTGCTGGTCCACCTAAACGTTTTTCGTATTTTAGTTGCAATTTTGTTATAGTCAGCTATCTAGCTAATTTACCACATCTCTCTATGCCGCCAACTCGCTTGTGATGTGATGATAACTTACCATTGATTTTTCGATTTATCTGCTTGTTTGATCGTTAACGTCAACGACATGACATGACATGACGAAATGTTTGAATGTAAAACTTTTGACGACAGGGTATTTAGACAATGTAACTGATAAGGTCTAGACATACATAACACATAATACATACCCATACATAACAGTAACGTTGTGCAATTTTAAATTAAACCATGGAATGGTAACACCGTCCACACTATACATTTTTAATTATTATTGCTAATAAAGTTACATTCAAATCATACCGTTACGTCAAGGGCCCCCGGTCGTTTGTATGTATTGAAGGTAGGTAGGTTTTTTTACAGCTAATGCAATATTATTTTATTTTACATCACAACTTGCTTATACAAAGAGTTTGTAGCAAAGAGACAATTTCGCGTGGTTGCGTCGTCATACCTGGAGAGCGGCCGTGCTCCAAATGGAACCATTTTAAAAACTTCGATTGCGTCATTAAGGCTTCTTGTCGCATTGGAATGTTCCCATAAGATACCTAGGTATTTTTATCTGATGGTGTTAAGTAATTACTTACCCAGTTTTCTCTTCAACGTTAAAACGCCTTTTTGAAAAGGCAGTAGTAGTAAAAATGTACGTTCTAAATTGCATTTGCAAAATAACTAAATGATAGAATGATGTTATATTATAATTTGATTACTTATTACCCTCAAATTTAAATTGATCTTAAATTATATTTTTATATGTTAGGTAACAAGTAGGAAAGTCAATGAAAAACAATGATAAATCAGCTTAGCTTCTTTTATTAATCTATAGTTATAATACAAATATTTTAACGAAAAAAAAACGTTTTCAACTTCGGACCGAAATTATAATTAATAGTCGAGTCTATTCTATAAGGTTGAAAACATTTGATTGAAAACATTTTTTCACACTAAGGGCTGGTATTTTTTAAAATTTAAATGGGACTAAACTTTAGTTATACACTCAAACAAAAGAGGAGTTTTCCAAATCAGTTACTAAATGATGGAGTTCTGAGGTAGTAAACATAAAAAATATAAACGGATATAGAACTTTCTTCCTTTTTTTAAGCCAGTTAAAAAGTTATACTGAACTTGTAGTGTAGGACAGATGAATATATTAATGACAAGGACGCCTGAAAATAACAGCGTCGAAACCAGTTCGCGCAGGTTTAAACTTATTTTGTTATTACGATGTGTTGTTTTAAAAGATGTGCTGAGGAGTTTCTTTCGCCCGTCCTTCTCTTCAATGTTAAAGCACCTTTTCGAAATGGTAGTAGAAGCAAAAAATGACGTACATAAGTGTATATACAGAGTACCTATATGATTAAATGATTTGGAATTCGTAAATTAAATATTTTTTGAAAATGTTGATGTACTTACGTAGGATTTATTATTGGTATAGAGACCAATGCTTTTTTTTTAATTGATGTCTGTCTGTGTCAGCACTATGTTCAGTCACACCAAAATCACTTAATAAATTTAGATGATAGGCATATTTGTAACTTACATGAGTCTCTAAAATATATTTTTTAAAGGAATAATGTCCCCACGGAATAGGAAATAAAATTAGTATGGAAGTTTTCTTTAGGGAGTAGTAAAGTGCTTCTAAACTGTTGCAAGAAAATAATATGCTTTAAGTGGGAGATATCGAAAAATAAACTCCACAAACATGTAATGAGGCGATCAAGAAATTCATTAAATTCCTGATAACATTGAAATATAATTGTTTCAGGCGCGGGTTCTATTCGTAGATTTAATAAGTTCTCTGATGTGAAGTGACGTCGACATTCTGTTATATACATGTTTCTTTGTATTATATCTAAAACTTACACTGTAAATACAAAATTTATTATAAATTTAGTTTTTTCAATCACAAAAGGGACACTTATTAGTGGACAATTGATTCAAAACAATCACACGGTTATATTACAGTGATTGATACACACTGTAAAGTTTTAAAAATGGTTCATCCAATCTTTGCACTTATGCTATTAATTAGGTTTCTTCGAAGACTTCCCGTCCGTTTTGACGGGTTTCTTCCGCCGCTGTCAGGAAGTTTCTTTTAGCTTCCCATTCTCGTTGGCCTTGGTGATGCGCTCCATTACTTCGTGGTTGTAGGTAGAATGTAGCATCAGACCTAACACACCAGCCCTGTTGTAAACAATTCATATTAGTGGCGAGAACACTAGGCATGTATTCGTTAAATGTTGCCATGGGAACGAATATTTGTAATGGTATAACTACTACAAATAGCTGTTGTAATTGATCTTAGATTTGGGAATGTAATGGCGAGTGACTATATACATATATATGATGACAGAGTCGTATTGAAGAAGATAAATTGAGGAACGATCAGTCTCGTCCTAGACGCCATGCAATACACACCTCCAATACGAAACTGTCGGTTTGCTCAGTTCGTAAATAATCATTTTGTAATTTAAAGTAATAAATAGTGAACGGTACACTACTCGATACACCAGCCCTAGCAGCAGGTGAAGATGGTGCTACCGCTAAGCCATCGCCGACGCCGGCATAAATATATATACATATATATACTGTTTTTCTGCATTCCGTTAAAAACGAACGTCTAAATGCTTTTCATGGAATACCTGGAGGCCATAGCGAGCCTGATGTTCCTCTCTTGTTCGACCAATTCGTCGAGCCTGAGCCACTGCCTCACTCGTTCCATGTCGATTTCAGCTCTACGAAGTTTCTCCCACTGGTAGTGTTTGAGGCACGACTTCTTTGGAGCCCTGCAAAACTCCCCCGTCGGTTCGAACACGTTCCTCACTAGTGGACACCCACATACGTCAGTATCGCTCACCTTGGGGTCTTTAAAGTGCTCCGGACACATCACCTGGAGGAAAATATAATACAATACAACTCCAATCAATTCCAGACCCAATCTACCCCAACGTTTATTAACAGCTTAGGTATGTTTATATATATTATAAAATTATAAGTATTATTCTAGTCCTGCAGTGGACCGCTAATTGGTTCAAAATCGTCTTTTGAGAACTTATTATCTCTTTTAATTGGTCCTTCGAGCTATGAAGCGTGCAAACGTCGTCTATGAAATATAGTCGCGGATATGAGTATCAAACCACCTTGTATTTAAAGTGTGATGTGCTAAAACTAAAAATAATTAAAATTTTAATTTATAACAGTAAAAATTGCATGTTTTATGTTTAATAAAAAGGAACATGGCACGATTCAAGCCACAGGGAGTGTTGAAAACTGAAACTAACCCGTAACCGCTTACAGTAAGTCCCATTAATGGGGTTGTAGTAGTCGCAGAACATGCTCTGACCGTCGATGCGCGTGCGGTGCCGGCTGCCGAAGGAGGCCTGCGCTTCGTACTTGATGAAACACTTCTCCATGTGCTTGACCGCGGTGCGCGAGTGAATCTCGTGACCGCACGTTATGCAGTACATTGACGTCTCGTCGTCAGCTTCCTGGAAAAGAGATAACACTTTAAACAGATTTGCTCAGAACACATCTTTATACTTTGTAAAATTTGTTAATTTATTGCTTCGAATAAATTTTCAGGCATCAGTAGAAACATATTAAATGACTAATAAATTCCAAATACAGCATTTCAATGTGATTTTTGATTTTTTACATTATCCCATTTTTAATGATGATGGCAGGACCTGCCTCATCACCTTTTTGATTGATTGATATGCTTCACATATTTAGATTTGAAATATTTCGACTTTACTACAATTAAGTATCTCAAAATAAAATTATTGTTAAAAGTATCAAAATTAGTTTAGTCATACTAGTTATTTCAAGACACAAAAACAAATTACACGACAATTCACTACATAGTATATAAAAAAATAGTTTGTCCGTCTGTACGCGGTAATTTCGGTCGGATGTCATGAGGTTTTAACAATAGAATACACGAAAAATGTTTAAGTGTATGGTGTAAATATGAAACAAGTATAAAACGCCTGATAAAACTTATTGTGGTCACGATTACATTTTTTAAAAGCAAAGATCAAGTTTTCCAAACCTTCTCTTCACTGTGTACTATAGTAGCGTTCTTAGCGCGCGCTACGAGAGCGTCCAGCTGCTGGTGTTGTTTGTCGAGAGCCCACAACGCCGCCTGCGCACGCGCAAGTCCACCGCGAACCACCTCCAGAGCCTTGCGATTCTTCTGCTCAGCCTCGCAGCCGGACAATGACCACTCCTGGATGCGCTGTGGAAGCACCTACGAGGAGAAGAGAGTAGGACGATTATAGAAACTTGATTACACATGTTTACAAAATCGAAAAAATTGTATTTTTCATTATGTTAGCATTTAATAACTTTGGAACGATTTGCAAGTGATGAGCAATTCTAAGTACGTTCACGTTCCTACCATTAGGATATTCACATTAGGATACCGTAACAAATAAGATTATGAAAATAGGCAAAATAAACAATTCTAGCTATTTCGACCTCCGTAAACTGTCTTATCCTTCTAATAGCGTGAACAAACCTACTCAGTGTACCGGCAAGAAAACTATATGGGCGCCCCACTGAAGTTTATCTACGATGATACCGAAAAAAACCTTGGATTGTTAAATAGTTTCTTCTTTTTTATAATCTTTCGTTATTTCATTTAAGGATTTTGCCTACTTTCCGCATATTTGGTAGTACAAATTCTATACACTTCGTTTTCTTAGCATTTGAAAATAAACTATTTGTAATAATCCAAAGTGATACATGGGGCAAAGTATTGTTTATATCGTCAAAATTTAACTTATTTCTTTAAGTTTTAAATGTTCGAGATGTGTCATCAGCAAACTGTACAGTGTCCGCATAATTAGTGATAAAATATGGAAAATCATTAATATGAACCAGAGAAAGGAACGGACCTAAATCGAGGCCTGTGGTACACTATTGATGATCCATTACAAATTGATGATCTCGATTAATTGGCTTCATTTACGCTTACATATTGGATCCTACCCTGCAAATAGGACGCAATTCAATTAAGAGCAGTGTAGTTAACGCCGCAGTAACTAAGCTTTAGAAGTGTTTTCTGCTCAATACCATCAAACGCTTTATACAGATCACAAAAAACACCTATAGCATTCTGTGATGCTTCCCAGCCAACAATGGATTCTCCCAAAGTCCTGATTTTATTAACGTCTTGGTTTTGCTCATTGGAATCCTACGGCAGAGAGATTGAATGATATTGTCGTGATTTATTTTAATCTAATGAAAAGGCCAATATGGAGTAAAGACTTATCAGTACATCCTTCCCTACTAAGCTTAAAAAGTGTTAAATACATTAAGTGTTTAGGAGTTAAAATTATGTTAAATTTTTATTTGTTTAAAACGTGTTTGGTTAGTTGCTCTAGAGTTCTCGACGACCCGATAGCTCAGATGATAGTGACCCTGCCTGACGAGCCAGAAATCCCGAGTTTCTGCCGGGGCAGACATTTATGTGACAATGTTTCAATGTATGTTAAGGGGCATGAGTGTTTATGGTGTCATATTTTTGCGTACATTTATATCCCTTATATTTGCAACACAAGGAATCCTAGAGCAGGGGTGGGAGTGTGTGAACTTTATTTTAATGATAAAAACAAAATGACCAACGCCGAAATATCTTTTTTGTATACATAAAAATGTATTCACAATGCACATTACAAACACTATTACAAAGAACAGTGATATTACTTGATAGATCCTAGCGGTGGCGAGTCTCAACCCGCACTGCGAGGAGCAATATTTAGAGCCGTATAGCGCCGCGCGCGTGCACTGAGGACCATAGCACTGCCTCGGCTCGGCCGTTTGCAGGTGGGAGATCGATTCCTCTGGCTCGTACGTCTCCCTCTCATGATGCTTCTTCTTTATTCTGTTGCTGCTGCGAAACAGGAGCTTTGTTACGCAGGTAAACTAGATGAGTATTCCTTTATGTTAGAACGGCTATATCAGAAAATTCCTAAAGCAATCACTTTCGAATGTTTCTTGTAAAATCTTATTTCATCCTGTCTTTTCTCTTGTCGGCTATATATAATACATATAATGTGTCATTTTTATTATCTTAAATAAATGAATAAATTTTTATATTCAAATGTTTTTATGTTTAATTTTGTGCCGATATATAAATCAGTATATACTGCAGGAAACAAATTTACAGTTACCCGAAAAAACAAGAAAAATTCTATTCAAAATCTTCATTTTTCAAATTACATAATACGAAACAAGTCAGTACGAAATAAGAAAATATTTTATGTTATTTTTACGCTCCTCTAAATATGTCCATGAGTATGTAAACAGGCAAAGACAAAAAAGGTTGGTTTGTTCAAACCGAATGTTAATTTGACAAACATTGTTTCTTCTGTTTGTCAATCCATTCTCGTTTTTTTTTGTTTGGCATTAATAAGTTTTAGTGTTAGCATTAATTTTGAAAACAGAATGTTATCTAATGATTACAGGCGATCACTATTATTATTATTATTAAACAATACAAATATTACCTAGACTGCCGTGAGGTTTTCTTAGTTTTGGCACAGACTCTCTGTTTACATTTCATCTTCAGCTTATTGCTTCCACCATATTTATACATGTCTTCACATGCATCACAGCTGTGAAAAAAATAAGAAATCATCAGAAATATTTAGAATCTGGGCAGCGTAGCCTTGAGGCGATGTCAGTAATGAAACATATTTTGATAGTTATGTTTCTTGCTAATCTAAATGTTATAACAAGTAGATTATCTCAAATGCATATGAACACATTCTTTTTATACACTGCTGTGCACACAGTCTACATCAAACATGTGTATCAGCTAAGATTTCAGTTGTAATTTTTAATCCTTTTTTTAATTTTTGAACAATTGAAATGTTTCCTTTTTTCTCTCTGTTATATATGACCTTGAGTGGTTTGTCAGCGATAAACAATATATATATATATCTATAAAATATAAATTTAATTACATTTCAACTTACTGTCCACAATCATGAGTCTGTAGACATCCAGAGCAATCTCCACAACCGTCTTTGGTGCTGGGCCTTTTTGACAACTTATTCTCTGAATGATCTTTCTCTTTACGCTTTTTCTTCCTGTCATCTCGACCATGAACAACTTCTTTACAAAAACATACAGACAGTAAAAAAAGCGAATTGAGAAATATTAACTTTAGAAAAAAAAATATCTTGGTTTATTATTACTTTTCTTTATTGACTGATTCATTAACATTAAGCGACAATGAATTGAGTTTGGAAAAATTTTAGCCCCCTGGAGAGACAATAGAGAATTTTAATAATAAATTAATAGATGATGATTTAAACAATAAATTAATATAATGGATCACATTTTAACACCAGAATTATAAACTAATTATTAAAAAAGAAAAGTCATGTGAGACATAAAACTCTAGACATATAAACACCCTTAATCCAAGAACTGAGAACAGTCCAGAATCAAATCAGGAGTTATTGTCATAAGCTGGTATGTAACATGACACTCCCCAAACAAATATAATCTTTAAATAATATAATATATCAGCCTAGTAAATCTATATTATTGTTATTACACTCATATTGATTTTATTATTATGGTTGTTATTATTTACTGTACAAGAGGTACTTGGATGAGGAAATGAGGCCTTATACTAGTAAATATTATCGAAAACCCTCACATAGGTTTCTGTTCTTATGGTCATTTAATTGATAGCTATATTTTCCACAGTACCTGAGTCTCCATCATTCTCTCGCTTTTGAGGCCTGAATCGTGTCTTCAGACTAGGATCTTCTTCTCGGCAACGGTCACAAAAGTAATTTTTAATATATTTAGCCTCTCGCTCTGAGATATTAATACAGTCACCATGATACCATTCTTCGCAAGCATCACAAGCTCTAGAATATAATAAATAATGGATTCAATTAACCAAATTCAATAATGTCTAATATTAGTTCACTGAACAGGAATCTAACAATCTTACAAGTACAAATATTCATGTTACATGCAAAGAGTATAAAGTACAATCGTCTTTTGAGTAAATAGGAAGAAAACAAAAAAAAGAGGGAAGGAAGGTGAGTAGAAATTTATTACTCTATTCCAATTTATTTATTGTAAGCAATAATATTTATATAAGGACAGTGGTTTTAAAGTTGTGTTGTTGTTTATCTGACAATGTTAATTGACGTTTATTAATATTTAGTGAAGGTATTCTCATTTAAAGCCATTTGTGAAGTCTAAAACTACGTGTAAATAAGTATATATACATAAAGCCACTGATCTATTACTTACATCATAAATCGTGAACTATCTGATGAACGACATATGCAGTACGCCTGTCCTGCTTGGTTCAGTAAAGATGTGATTTTAGATTGTCTTTCTGGTAAATCAAACTGCTTAGCAATATCTGCTTTCTGTAAAACAGAGTTATTCAAATTAGTATATGGGAAGAAACACAGACAGTATAACATCCTTCCAAACAATAATAAGTAATCTAACCAAAATACTTACACTTTGTTTATATTTCTTATCACCCATTGCTGAATTAAAAATTATAAAGAACACTTATAATCAGCATATAAAATTACTAGTATAAATTGTATCAATTTGTTATTAACTTAGATAACAATTAATTCAAATGTAATACAACTTTGATTTAATTTAGAGACAAACAGAAAGAAACAAAAATTATGACAGTGAAACGTTAGTGACAATGAAAACTTTTTTTTCTCTTAATATGGCGTTGACATAAGTACGCTCAGCCAAAGATAAATAAAGGACGGGAAACCAAGGTGTATGAAAAATAAAGATATTCGGATAATTTGGGGAAACAAAAAATAAAGTCAGGAATATAAGACATAGAATAAATATAAATATTTAATTCAATGTTGTAACTAGGTAAGAAACACTATATAAAAATAGATAGGTAATTTAATTTTTAAAAACAATAATAATATTACAATACTTATGAATTAATTCTATTTTTATATTACACAACAGAATAAAAAAACTTAAATCTTAATATCGTTTTTCATATTATATAAGGATAAGGTTTTATATGAATATTCAGATTGAGAGAGGAGAGCAAGCAAGATACGGAGGATGGAAAAAATACTTTAAGGGCAATTATGTTTTTAAGAAAAATAGAATGTAGATATAAAGGACAAACGAATAAAATTTATTTAAAATTTTAATACTATTAATGCAAATGCGTTCTGAAGTATTGACGACGCCCGAACTTGAAAGGTGTTCACACAAATATGCTCCAAACGCATACGTATAAGGATGAAAATAAGTGTTTTTGGTCATTTCAATTTGTAAAACCAAGGTTTACATGGTATGGTCGGTTGTATTCTTTGATAATACTTTCCTTTACTTCAGACCTCATCGCCCATTTTTTTCTTATGAATCATATAAATAATCTTTAGAAAGAGAAACTACACCTTGCGTATAATGTTTATATGGAAAAATTTCACCAAATTCCACAGCATCTTGTGTCAATCGGTCTGTTAATTTATTACCTCTAATTCCTAAATGGCTAGGTAACCAAGATAAATAAGATAGCCGAGTAAATAAGATGCCAGTTTTGCCAATTCTCATTTATGACTGAATTAAACTTGTGGTTGCTATTTAAGTCATGTTTTGATAGACCAAAATCGTTTTTTTTCAGGAAATATGTATAATGATTCGTAAAAATTGTTAAACAAAGGTAGTAATGGATAAGTAAAAGTAGATGTAAATTAAATTAATAATTAAAAATAGAAGTAAATTTATCAAAGCTTGTAAGGAGACGGGGTAACAATTTATTTAGGGTAAGAATTTTTAAATTACATTAGTTTGATCTTTGATTTTTTTTAAATTAGGTACTTGGAAAATTAGAAGCATCGTGCATAAAATTTATTCGATAAATATTGACGCATTAAATGGAAGGAAGGTTTACCGCATTCTACTTTGAGACCATTAATTGAGCTATTGGGCCCGATATAATTCTAAGGGCTTTAGATTGGACGCAATCGAATTTTTATAATAAAAACATGGTTCTGTAATAAAATAACCATAACCAATAACATTTCTTATCAAAGCATTATAAACAAGTTTCATGGTAAAAGGGTGAGCCCACCACCATATATCTGACAGGCATTTCAAGATATTCTAATTCCTTTCGCTTTTATTTATTATGTATTGACAATGAGGCACACCAGAAAGTTTTGAATTTTATATAAATCCCAAGCCTCTTACTTCATCTTTATAGGAAATGAGGTCATTGACATAAATAATATTCCCCGACGGAGGTTTTTGAATTTTTGAAAATAAAAGAACTTTATTTTTAGGTTTCGATATTTCAAAACCGTTTAAACTTCGCCACTCTCCAAGACGATCAAGAGAAGAAGTTAAAAGTTTGTTAGTTTCATCTATGGAAGGATTGATAACATACAGTAACAAATCATCAGCATATTGGAGAACTCTGATTGACGAATCTAGGGAGTGTATTAAATTGTAGGTGTTAATAATTTCCAAACGAGTCTAGTAATTATCTCGTCTTCAATTTCTAAATTAATAGTTCTTTCAGATAGCATGTTTATAATAAAATTTATAAGAAAAAGAGGAACTTTTAATTTAATAAGCTTTCATTTCAATACTGAAATACTTTCAATTATCATAAGCAAAGAAGCTTTTGTTACAATAAGAAATCCTGGATCCCGACTTCCTGAGTAATGTTATAGATACATTCTTTCCAAGGATCCAGGACTGTACCTTAGCATTCTCGTCGAGACCGTCAAACCAATATAGCACCTGGCTCCGATGGTATTCTGGGCCTGGCATCGGTGAAAGCTTTGGCATCTTAAGGAAATAGATTGTCTTTTTTTTATAACAGGCTCCGCATCTAAGCATTCCGATTGTAAAAGAAGCAAGGATAGTTCCGTAGACTAGGCAGAAAATCATCATCTGCCTCAGGTAGATACATAATTGTCGGATATCCAATTCAGTTTTGGACAGGGACGGTCAACAGTAGACGCTAGCCAGGTCCAGGCTCACAACCGCTTCAAGTCGAAGCAGGCTGTTGAAGTGGCAGTGTGGTGATAGCGGTGAGCTTAGACACCATCAACGTCTTCAACTCCCTGCCCTGCAACTATCAAAACGTGTCTCCATGCCTGCGTGATAGTATCGGGGCGTACTTCTGTGGTAGGCGGATCCAATACATGGGTCGGGATGGTTCATTGCATTAAACAGTCGTGGATAGCGGTGTTCGACAGGGTTCAGTATTTAGTTATATACTTACATGCTTTGTAACTTTTAAAACATTATTTTTTAAAATGTCTTTTATAATTTCCCGTATCTTTTATCTCTTTATTTTGTAATTTCTTTAATGAATTTTAATGTGATGAATATTTTGTTTTTGTTGTCAAATATTTGGCGTCTTACATTGTGTCATCATTGTTACATTTCTTTTTATGTTCTTGCCCTCCTTTGTAATGAATTCTTAAAAATAACTGTATTAAATTATTTTTGGTAGTTACAATAAAATAAATTACAATAGCGTGTAATAAGTAATAGCATAAAAGAGTGTAACTCACTTGGTAAGACTGTAGGGGCCTTTAGATAGGCCCATCAATATTCCGGTGTATAGTGCGCGGAGGCTACGGAGACAGAAGCGAGCTTTAGGACGCATGAGATGTCCAGAGTCTGTGGTGTAAATGTATCAGGCCAGGCACGAGGCAACAACGCTATGCTACCATTATGAAGGGAATTGGAACAATGCACAGCTCATGCTCGAGAAGTGTCCTGCGTGGTAGTTCAAGCGGCGTGTCCTGATCAATCTGTACATTAAGGTATAGAGCCCAGTGTTCATTAACAAAACATAATGAGCAGCGGAAATGGACTTGGACTTAAAAAAGGAACGAGCTCTTTGCACCTCCAAAGCTCAGTCAATTCCAGAAGTGAAAACTATTTAGAACATTGCACGATTACAAAGAATTAATGACAACATATTTAATTATGACTGTAGTATTCACTTAAGCGGGTGGTAGTGGTAAGATATCACTAAAGCATGTTATAATTTTTAAATGAAATTTTAATTATTTGGTTTATAAAACAATTAAAACACGTTTTTAACTTGCAGTATTTAAAAGTTAGTGTAGTATAATTTTATTTTATCTATCTTCTCAACACGAAAGCACGAGTATTTGTTCATAATAATAATTATCATCTTATGTGGCATTTACCATTTCAACAGTACGTTAGTATATTCTCCGGTTTTATCACAAGTTCATAGCCTTGTATATAAGTGACCTATCAATGGCCTAAAGTCAGTCGTTGGCTGACTTTTTTAGGGGACAGACTTGCTTAATGTTGCAAGTCAATATGTATAATTTAATACAGTTTTGTGCATTTGTGCTTGTTTTATGTATAGGCGTAAACAGCCGTAAGTATTTAATGTTGTTATATTCCTTTAAGTTTAATACAATACAATATTGTGGTCATGTATAACATTAAAGATGAATTTGACTAAAATTAATTGAATATGTGGTTTATAAATCACACATAAATATGTGAAAAATCTCTCAATTTCTTATATCCTATCTCTTGTTATATCTATTGTTATATGTAATGTTGATCGGAACCGATAATAAAGTTACCATGATGTCATTATAATTAATTGTGTGGAACGAACTGATTTCCCAGACACAGTAAACAACAGGAAAAGAGTGCAAGTAAGTAAAACTTGTCTTGATTAAACAGGTTGCGATTTAGTATCAGTAATATTATAAGATATTTTCGAGCATACCAGAAATCGGAAGATTAACTAAAAACTTTTCAAAGACTAAAAATAGCTGTTCAGATTCTATTTAAATACGTATTTACACAAAAATCTGAGGAAGTGATAAGCTGGAGTTAAATTACTTTTTTTTAAATAGTTTATTTATAAAATTGCGATCAACTTATTTGTAACATAGTTGTTGTTTCCCAGTCACTAGTAACATAACAGGAAAACATTATCAAACGTGAAAACCAGTTTAACGAAACGGAAAAGAGACGAAGCTTCTAAGGAGCGTATAAAATGTTTAGCTATTCTGTTAGGGTTATCATAGGAGTTTAAACTTAAATAAAAAAAAAATTATCAGCTTTTTATTACACAATTATGATAGAATTATTTTTTTACAATTGCTTATGCTAAATATATATAAGCGGAGAGGAAATATCCTGAAAATTAGACTGTAAGCGGAGAAGCGATTTGCCTGAATTAAAATGAGATTTTCAATATTATCACGACACAATATGAGCACCGAGTAACCACTCATTTTTGTTTTGGCGCCCAGGCAAGGAGAAAAAGCGGCAAGTGGGGTGAGCGCAGCCGGCTGGGCTGGTTATGTAGGACTCACAATAGACCTAGATACCTACCCACTAAACACCACCTGAGGTTGGCTTTGGTTTTTTCGGCCCCCAAGACTTCATTGAATGTGATCCTTTCTAGAGGAAGAGATGCGCTCTCGGTGCTCCTTAGGGAGAATCCACTCAAATATCAACGCTGAAGGAGTTGTCGTTTGGGGACTTGAGACATCGTAAGGATGAGCACCAACGGAAAAGGCAAGAGCTTCCGTCTTTTTGAGGACTGCAAATTGGCATTCCAAGTCAGACGAGAGTTGGTTAGGGGGATCCAAAAGGGTGTTCCTCGGATTCCGCACTTGAGGATGCGTTGGAGGAGGAGGGATACAATCCATTGTTTCTTTAATTGAAGGATTGGATTGCTCCTTTGAGGACTTTTTTTTACATAGAATAAGTTAATCCTTGACAACAGTCCCACCTGATGGAAAATGGTGATGAAGTCCAAGATGTTGAATGCATTAACTTATAAAAGCCTATTCACTCTCCTCTTGAAGACTCCCACATTGTACGAAGGCGGGAACACCGACGCGGGCAAGTTAATCAAAACGTAAGGATTGATATCCACGGTACGTAGAGGTCTTTGATGGAGGAACCGCGATGGGGGAATTATTTCGAACATTTCTTATGCACATTCTCCAAATGTATTCTATAGAAGATCGAGAGACTGGTAACCCTCCGCCTGAGCTCTAGGCTTTATAGATTGGTTTTGACCAGGTCTGGGTCATCAATGTGCCTCTTTGTATGCCTCTTCATCGAGTCCGGTGCTGATAGATGACATTTGGCACACCGTTTCAAATGTGAAAATAGAACTCCACACACGATCGAACTTGAGTTTTGTATAGGGTTAAAAGCTGATCCGGTGTGAAGTATCGCCGAACCTTCCCAAGAACTCCAAGTTCCCTTGCAGCTGCTTTAGCCTTACACTCGATGAACCTACCAAAACTGAAGTTCGAAGAAACTTCGACTCTCAACAGTTATATACGGTAAGGGCATGCCAGGAATACATTCTCAAAAGTAGGACTCAAGGTGAACGGATTCCTCTTGGCGCTGAACAGACACGTCTAGTCTTTTGTGGCGTTGAATCTCAAAATCAGTTGATGATTACTAAGGTCGGCGCTGCTGCTTTTTTTGGGCACCGGTTGACCGTTGGCAAGTTTCCAGGATTTGGGCACTATACCAGTATTGAGAGAGGTAGAACAAACGTGTCAATACAGGATACAACTTGGGTACACACGACTTTAGTACAATCGCTGGAATTCCGTCCGCCTTTATCACGTCTTGACACCGTAAGGTTTTGAGAACTTCCTTGTTCGTTATGCGGATCTCGGGCATAAAGATGCCGCAGTGTGGTATTTGTGATGGTATGTTATTGCCAGCATCTTGACGCGAAAAAGTCCGGCATCTCTTTAGCCGTATGAGCCAGGAAGTTCTACCAATGGACTTGAAAAAGGTCTTAGAGAAGTCCTTATAGAGTTGTTTAATGATGGGGAGATCTAAGTTCCTGTGTAGGTATGCATTTCTAACGCACCAGTGGGCGTTAGTTGTTAAACGACAGAAATGGTTTTGGAGTGTTTGGATTAAGTTAAGGACATTTGGATTTGCGTGTGCGAAGACAGGGATGGCGTATGTCATTACCGGTCGTATGTAAATCTTATAGAGCGTTCGCTTATACCTACGGGACATTTTACTGTGCCTCCCCAACATACCGTTGAGGTGGCCCATGTGAAAGCAGGCGGTCCCAGTCACCTTTTGGACGTGGGGCCGGAAGGTGAATCTAGAGTCTTGCGTCACATCCAAGTATTTGTCGTAGGACTTCCAGGGGTCAGTGGTGCGTAATATTCGGACCGGGGGGATAATTGAGGCCACGTCTAAGCTTATAGTGAAAGCAGATAGCTGAGCTTTCCTCCGGGTTGACTTCAATGTGCCATTTCGTGAACCAGTCTCTTAGCTAATTCACTGACTGTTGGAGTCTAGTGAGGATTGATTCTAAATTCTGACCCTAGTAATAGTATAGAGGAAGTGCCATCCGCGAAGAGGCCCGTTGTCATGTCGTGCACCGCCTTATATCAGTTGTGTTTCGAATTTCGGTGGTGGGCGTATACCCGTTCCACCTGCTGCTTACCAACATAGAGAGCGGTACCAACAAGCAGTGTCCACATATATTTTTTTTTGGAATTTTGTTTTCCAAAAATTTGTTTAAATGTTTATTTCGAAAACAAAATTTTTGCTCGAGTAAAATGCGATGAAATTGTCAGGAAGTATTATTAAAAAAACCCGATTGTACACTATCTTCATTAAAATCTTTGTAATGGGTGAAAAAAGAATACTTTCTAATATTTATGGGTTGTACATTATCAATTGTATTTTCTGACATTTGTAATGCGAGACGTTTTCTGTACAAATAGTATGATACATAGACTAAACCATTTTATTCTGGTAAATCATTCTTCTTATTATTGTTTATACACGCTGTTGTTCATACACGTCAACAATATTGTATTTTTTTCTTATTAAAAACTTTCAAACTGTAAAACAATAATAAACACTACGCGTCACGAGCGACGACTGAGCCCTGGGTATAGAGCACGCGCCGAGCCAGTATAAACCTGTTTTGCTACGTACATACATATGTGAGAGGCCGTACTTTGTGCTTTAGATTTCGAGACCTCTTGAGATGGTGAGTTGGTCGACCAGTTTCAAAATAAAACAATGATTTTGTTACCTGATTTAATAAAAGATTTCATTACATTGTATGCTTAAAATTATGTTTATATATGTAGTTTAGATTATTTTCAATTTCTGTCCGTAACTTATTGAATTATTTTTACGAATTTGAACCTAAAGTTTTTTGCTCCATAATATATTGTGCGTCGAGCCAAGTTACACAACCTTTGCTACTTTATAAATATGTATATTCTACTACAGTAACCTGTTCTCGCTTCGCTTCGCATAACATATAAGTAAAAGTCTTTGTTTATAAATAGTACCAAGACCAACATTGAGAACGTTACCACTCTATACTATTATCACTTATTTTTTATGGGCGTTTCATAAGTTTTCCTATTTTATACATTTTAGAGGCCTGCTTTCTAATTCTATGGATTAGAATATACTCATTACTTGTAATAGGTAATAAAATTTAATACATTTTTTCACTTAGCACTTGCCATAACTGTTATGTGATATGTTGTCTTCATTTTTATCTTAGTCAAGTGGTTTGGGAGGGTTTCGGGTTCGAATTATATGCTTATAGTTTTACAGGTATGTCAGTTTTAGGTAGAAATTAACCATCGTGAAGAAATCCGTGAGATATTTTGAAAAGTTTATTAAGTCAATTTGGTTACCGCGATGGCCTTTGTAACACGAGCTTTTGGGGTTGTGATGATTATGATGATGATTTTATTTTTCAGAAGATTGCAACTGTATCAACTATGACCGTTGTCCGCCGGCTCTTGATCTCGCACTATATAAAAAAACTCCGGAAACTTTGGAATTATTTAAAGCTGCATCATGTGGATATGATAGAAGTGGTAAACTGCCTATAGCGAAAGTGAGTATTTAACTAACTTTTATTTATGCAGTTAAAGTAAATTTAGTCTCAAAATGTGGACCACTGTGGTGTCCTGTCTGCACGAAAACTGATTTTAATGTTTTTTCATTCGCTCCTCTTGCGGTAAATAGTAAATTAATTTATAAAACATACAGGTATGTTGTTCGATGTTCTCGACTACAGACAGGAGTGGAGGAACACAAGACACGCCGGAAGATATCCGTATAGCAAATCATAATAATTTGAAGCTCCTGTCCGATGACTGCGGTAATATCAAGGGCGATAGGATCGTCGGGGGCACGATAGCAGATATGTATGAATTCCCATGGATGGCGCTCATTTCTCATGAAACACGTAAGTTGGTCATGCACAGCAAGAGGTGTTGTTTCTTCCTCAAACACTGGAATGTATGTATGTGTAAAATATAAGTGTTGTGGTCGTTGTGCAAAAAAATCCTAAATTATTGTTGAAATAAGTGATGGAGGGCTAGCAGTGATTGCGTAGAAGTATGAAGGTCGATCATAATCTGCTCGAAGATCTGCACTCAATCAGAGTGATATATTACCGGCCGTAAATTCTTCAAGTGCCGGAGAAGATCTGAGTTACAGTTAAGAGTTGTGATGATGATGATTGAAACGCACGACGGGCAGCAAATTCAGACATTTAAAAATTTAAACATCCATTGTGCACAGCAAGATAGCAACGTTCTTATGCGTAATAACTACTTGTTACGTTATTCTTATTACAGTTAAGCGATTTCATGAGACATATTTATTTCAACTCTAGCTGACTCGTTTCGATCGTCTTGGCGTATAGAGTTTTTGAGCCAGCGATTTGGACTCGGTTATAAATTTAGAGCCAAGTTGACTTAACTGGATATTTTTTGTTCATCTTTCTTAGCTATCGGTTTTGAATATAGATGAGAATAAAGTTTTAAATTCTAGGAAATTGATCAGTTTATATCACTTGCATCTTTTTTCGGTCCGAACTGAGCCGAAAGCGTTCCGACCACGATCCGAAAATTCACTGAGTTACCGATGCGACTCATACGCCAGATGTAGCTGGAAATTAAAAAAAAATATCGAGTCGATTCGTTTGGAGAGTAATTCGACTTAACTTAATTCCGTAACTGGGCTAGCCCAGCGCTTTTTAAACTAATCCTGTTGCAGGAGATGGTCTCAGATTTAAATGTGGAGGCAGCATTATCAATAAGCGCTATGTGCTCACTGCCGCGCACTGTGTTCAGAACAAGATTATTGCCGGCGTGCGTATCGGAGAATACGACCTAAGCACTAAAATTGACTGCCAAAAGGGTGTTTGCGAAAAATTTTTTCAGGTGCTTATGGTTGATATAATAAAATTTAAACAATTTATACCAATTGCAATGGCATTTAAACTTAATGGAGTAGTTTTCAAAACAATAGTAAAGTTGAATGTTTGTGCGTTTGAGAATTACCGACAGTGGTTTGAATGTTGATCTTTTGTATGGGATTGGTAAATTTTGAAATTACGTGCGTTTGTAATAAACATGAATTATCACTTGTTTTCTAAAGAAAAAGTTGTGAGGAGGAAACCTGTATACCTGAGACATCTTAATAATATTCTCAAAGATATGTGAAGTCTGTCAATTTACACTTAGTTATCGTGGCTGATTAACACCCTCACTGTGAGAGAAGGCCCGAGCAGTGGTACAAATATGTATTGTTATGATGTATTGTTAGATTTGTAATTTAGTATAAACAAAACTGAAAAAGCTTGCCGGCGAATTTTTTTTTAATATTAATAAAAATTATACATTACAGGACATATCGGTAGAAAAGTCTGTGATCCATGAAAAATATCATGGATTACCGACGGTGGTTAATGACATTGCTCTGTTACGCTTGGGAGAAGACATAGACTTCAGTCACAGTACGTAATATTTTATGCGTATACAATACAATACAAGCAGTTTAGAGAATTTTCAATATGCCATACATAACATCAATGAGGATTTGCTGTGCTCGACTGGAGCAGATCGCATGGCTTAAATGTTAACCATTCTATATCTCAGGCCATAATTATTGGTATTTCTAGAATGACCGCCAATTTAGCCATGACACGAGTAAAACCAATAGTTTTCAATGGTGGCCAAATACCATAATGTAACACAGTAAAAGATTTTGGTATCCAAATGGACACTACTCTTACTTGGACTCTTCAAATTAATGCAGTCTGCTGGAAAGCATATGCAATAAATAGTTAGTTGCATCGTCTTATGTACTTTTTTTGTCAATTTCCACGAATATTGCGCTTCCACGATCTCTATAAATTCTTATTCTTGATTATACTGACATCTGTTATCATTATATCATCGAGAAGAAACTAAGAAAAGCTTGAAAGACTTTAAAACTTATGCACCATATTTGGGCTTCTCAAGTAAGATCATAAATCAGAATTTCGTATCAAACTCAAATTTCCCCTATTTCATTTTCTCCAGAATATTCACATACTTTCTGCGCTTTACAGCATCCTATTCAACTTATCTAGTCCGTCTTACTAAAAGGACTGGTTCTAATTTATTTGTTCCACAGATAATCTTTTCTGTTGATTTTCTTTAAATCTCTTTTTAAGTATTGTGCACTTTTCCACTTCTTACCTAAAGTCCTCTGCATATACCGTCAAATTATGGAATTCTCTACTTGTCACTATTACACGTGCTCTTTGCCTAGAATCGTTTTAGAATCAGATCAAAAATTATTACTTAACTCTTTAAACGCTCCTAATAAATTAAATAATTTCCAATTTTTTTTGCTATGTCTATTCTACTTGTGCATATAACTAAATATTATGATAATAATATCATTGCCTCATATTAAACCTTACTGAATAGTGTACACTCTTCTGATTAAACGTATTATTTGTTAAATTCTTCTATTAAGATTGTCTGAAAGTTATTTCTTTTTGACGTAATAACGTCTTATAAATCGATGAATGCCGGCTGCACCCAAGAAAAAGCATGACTCATTGTCACGTTCCGCCTGAGACGAGTGTGCAAGCGAGAGCGCGGAACAAGCGATAGAGAGGCATGATCGGTCTAAGTGTTCAGCTTGTGACGCATCTATCTCTCTTCCACTCCATCCATGCGTCTTAAATATGACACATGTATATAAGTTGTAAATAAAGTGTTAATAGCACATTATTACTTGTAATTAATCTGTATAATTTAAGTAAAAAATATTTGAATTAACGAGTGCAAATAAATGGTAATTTAACGAAAAATTGAAATTTTCAATTAACTCCTTCTTTGTATTACTTATACAAAATAATAATAATTCAGTGATAATAATTCAATTCAATTCATAAAAATATGCAATTTTTCATCAACGTTCTGTTATGACGTTATCCCGTAAAATTATCGTCCGCAAACCGACTTTACAGATAACCAACTTTTTTTAGTAATAAGGTTGCTTTATTGTTTTTTATATTTGTATATATTGTATTAAATTGGTGTGCAATAAAGTGTGTAAGATAAATATTGATACTAAGTATTATAGTCAATTTAAGCATAATAAATAACCAATACAAACTTGAATTATTTTTTTCTAAAATTCAGAAATTCAAAATCATTTAATCATATAGGTATTCAGTAAATACACTTATGAACGTAATTTTTTGCTTCTACCGCCATTTCGAAAAGGTTCTCATTCAGTTAATTTACTACGAACATACAAAAACCTTTTAAAGTGTTCATATAATTCAGTGCGTTTCATTGTCTAAGTCTGCTACGGTGGATTAAGTTTACTTTTCCTTCCCTTGTGTTGGCCACAAGCTTATCCGCCAAACTTCACTAGCGTGTATTCAATGCTTTTTATTTTAGAAAATCTTGGCGATTCAAAATCCTGCTCAACGCAGTGTTACATTATGGGATTGTAGCCAATAACTTTGTTTTTATGTTCACACAGGGAATATCCATCGGATTTGTTTGCCAAAGACAAGTAAACTGCGTCATCAAGAACTGAGCAATATGATAGCCACAGTAATAGGTTGGGGATTCACTGAAAATAACACGGAATCGTCTGTTCTTCGCAAGGTTACCGTTCCCATCCACACGGCGCAGACTTGCAGCGGCTTGTATAATAGGTATTTACATTATTCTGTTTAATAGTAAGGATATATGTTACTTAAGCACACACAGCCTGACGATTTGTGTCCGTCCTATGTCGTCGATGAGCGGCTTTGGCGTAGGTATATATCCAATCATATTAATGTTATAGCAGAGTATTAAAATTTTTTGAACAGTTCAATGTTTCGGAGAATATAAATATTAGATGTTATTGATCATAACAGGCTCTATCAGAATTTTTCAGGTGGTTTAAGATATTCCCAAAATTAGGGTTGCTAAATTCCTACAAATCTACACTCTACAAAAGCCGAAGCAGCGTGTTCTTTATACTGTTACAATCGCGAGGTCTACTTATGCCTTACGTGATATATAGTAGAACTAGTTCGTAAAACTGTAATAAAACCCAAACTGGAAAATAAAATAAAGAGGCAAAAGAGCTGTTCTGTTAAAATTTAATTTTATACATTTGAAATAAAAAAAATATTATCTTGATAGGCAGCATGTAGATTCATCTTGGGTGTTACAGCTCTTGATGAGCGGCAGTGAGCAATCACGATGGCTCGAATTGTTTGACGGTAATACGTTTAGCTATTTTTTATATTATGTTTACCGTCATTTCAAGTCAAGTCAGCAACAAAATTAAATTAGAAATCAACATTGAAATATCATGTTTTCCTCTTTATCTAACAGGTTCGCTAAACAAGGGGACCCAGACGTAACAGCTGACCAGCTGTGTGCTGGAACAGAAAACAAGGACTCCTGTAACGGTGATTCAGGAGGTCCTCTAATGATTGAAGAAGAGTATAACAATATTTACAGATATGTCCAATATGGAGTCGTTTCACACGGACCCCAGAAATGTGGGTCAGATTACCCAGGAGTATACACTGACGTTACGAAATATATGGGCTGGATTTTGGATAACATATCGCCTTAGTGTTTTGTAAATCTTGTGTTTTAATAAATGATATTAGATTTATTATGCTTTTTTTAATTAAATTCCGCTGATTCGGTGGTTATACATGTCCTACAATCGGGTGGACTTAGTGGTGATTTGTGACTTGTGATTCGAGTATCTTATATAAAATTCATGTCAATTATGAAGTGAGACATCATTATGATAACTGTGATAATAAATACTACTTAAGGAACTCTTTTTTACCATTATTATGAATCACAATATTCAGCAATGTAATTGAAATTAATATACATGACCTTTAAACTTTTAAATATTAAAACTTGCCTGTTTTCTACTTTATTCATTTACTTTTTAAGTGATCACAGTTTTATGTGTACAAAAATATTTTAATTGATTTAATATGCACAAAATCGTAAGATGTTGACTCCTAGATGCAAATACCTAATGGTGTTACTGGCTTTGTAATATAACCAATGCAATGCAATGTAACATTTTTCACTTCTACAATAAATCGTCAGAACCTGACATGAACGATGATAAATAGACAGATGATAAAATAACTTGGGCCAATACAAAGTAATGGAAAATACAGTAGAAAAATACGCATGCATTGGGGAGTTACATTTTTTGTGTCTTAGACACATTGGAACTTCAGACGGGGTGATGACACGCGTCCATGCATCTAAGAACAAGTTTTGTAATGTTAATGTTACCAACAAAAATTTAAACACGGCTTAATTATTCCTATTCCTTGAGGAGTTTCGCTCTTTGTGTCCAGAACCCATCACAGATCCCCAACAGCGTTATAGGGGATCAATTCTCTCATGAACAACGTGATAATAATGGCTGTACATACATACAAATATACATATACAGAGGTTCTACAATAGACAGAACTTCCTCCTTTTTTTGAAGTCGCTTAAATCATTGTTTATTTTAGGTAAGACATTTTTATATATCAGTAGTCCACAAAGGAGTAGGCGGGTGTCTTGATAGAAAGTGGTCACCGCCGCAAACCAATGTCAAAGGCATTATCGATGCTTTGTGAGCCAACACTAAAGTAATTATCCCGCTTATTGATATAAGCAGCACTAAAAAAAGATAGTCAAAATCTGTTCACAAAGAATGGAGTTATGGCTGACATACGTAAAATAGGTATATAAAAACGAACATAGAACCTTTTTCTTTTTTTGAAGTCGATTAAAAACGCAATGTTATTGTTACCGGCAACAAATATCTTCGAACAACTTAATTATTCCTCTCCGTTGAGGAGTTTAAGTATTTTATCTCAGGAATCACTTATCAGATCCTGATCACACTTATAGGGGATCAAATACGGCATGTAAGATGCCTTATCTTACATACATAAAAATACATACACAGGAATATATAACCCCTCCTTTTACGAAGTCAGTTAAAAATAACAAATCTAGGAAAAAATGGCACTTTATTCATTGGTACTTTACATCGAATTGTAAACACAATCTTAAGTAAACTTAATAAACTGAGGTATATAATTTATGTAAATATATGTAAGACAGATTTTTGAATTGTTCTTAAGGTTTCAGTTTATCCAATATCCAGACTATATACGGAGATACTGCTGTGTATACAGCAGGAAATTCAGAACCACATGTTTCTGGCCCTTGGGATACAATTCCGTATTGTATAAATCTGGGTACATCTTTGTAACTGTCTTGAAGTATCAGGGGTCCACCAGAGTCTCCGTCGCAGGTATCTTTGTTATAGGATCCAGCGCAAAACTGTCTTGTTGCGGTATCCGGATCAGTTGGTTGCAGAATTCTGTAAATTGTAAAAATATTATGTTAATACATGTTAATATTAAAGAATATTATTTAATAATATAAATTTATGTTAATATTATATTTTGTTAATATATGGAACCTAAACGCCAGGTTGCGTTGATCCAGGGGAAGTGGTAAATGGAACTTGGGACATGAGGTATGATGCTCTTTGGTTGGTTGGTTTGGATCGATTGGGTAAATCTGATGAGTTAGATGAGTTGGATGGGTTGGATTTATTTAGTCAGATGATTCGGTCAGATGGGCTGCATAAGTTGAATATATGGAATATGAAAGATATAAGATGAAAGCGTTGTATTGTAGTTAAGCTCTACCAATAAATAAAAACGATTATGGATAAAGATTGAAACATGAAACAGGAATGACGAACGATAAAAGATTCGCCGCAGCCAGTACACGTCTGGCAAACAGTAGAGTTAACAGGCATTTCTGGCAATTTCAACTTCGATTATTATTGTGATTTAAATTGTACCCGCTGTATAAATTTAAGCATTCATCATTGGGATGTACTGGGACATCTACTTTCAGGAGCACCGTGGAATGTTTTTTTCTTTCCGTGAGCCCCCATCCAGCCACTGTCGCCACTTTATTTGCTAACGAAGCAGAGCGAAGTTTCTTCGAAGTTGGCAAGCAAATTGGAGCTGCGTTTTCTGGAAACAACTTCGAGGTTATCAAGACATGTAGTTGCGTGGTGGCTACTCCAAGCCGATTAAACTGCGATTACTGTAACGGGGTAAGACATCAGTTACATCGATCGGGTTTAATGCTCTTTTCAATATATGTTATACTAGCTGTGCCCGCGATTTCGTCCGCGTGGAATTTAACAAAAAAGTTATTTAGTAGAAATAAAAGTAGCCTAAGTTAGTCCTTATTACATCAGCTAGCTGCCAGTGAATTCCATCAAAATCGGTTCAGCCGTTTCAGAGATTAGCCGGAACAAACAAACAGACAGAGAAAAATTGTAAAAAATGTTATTTTGGTACATGTACCGTATATACCCCCGTAGCCCAGTTGGTAGTGACCCTGGCTGCTGAGCGTGGGATCCCGGGTTCGATTCCCGGCCGGGGCAGATATTTATGTGACAGATAAATGTTTGTTCTCGGGTCATGTGATAATTGTGTATGTCCATGCCACCCGCAACACAGGGAATCCTAGTGCGGGGGTGTGAGTGTGTGAACGTTTGAACGTTTATACCGTAAATGCATGTAGAAAAAAGCGGTTATTTTAATTTTAAAACAGACACTCACTGGAACAGGCTGACGGAATTGGAGTGGAGCCAAAGATATAAATCGAACACATGTCATGTTCTATTATTTATTTTCCTCAAAGCATTAAAAAATGATAAGAAAATTATTCGCATGGTCTGCTCATTTAACCTTTTAGATAGATACAGTGTCGTTTCAATAACTCATGTAACAGTTTCCTTGAACCACAAATAAGAATGCTAGGAAGTAAGCATTTCAATTGAATAAATTAAACTGTAATAAAGTCAAACATAAATACTAAGAGTATATTAAATAATAAAAGTCGATTTTTCGCGTGACAGTCTGAATGAATTTCAATAAAAAGCGGTTGTAATGTTTTTTTATCAATTTATTAACCACACTAGCTTTAACATATTCGCGCACTTGAGTGCGAGTTTTGTTAGTTTGTGTATATGCGGAAGGTAATCTCCGGCATCTATATGGAAAATTATTTTACCGTTTGAAAGGTACATTATTTGGAATGGCTATTTGTCAAGTATATAAATGTAATAATGAATTGGTAAACCCGAACGCAATCGCTACGGGCTGCTAGTAAAATATAAAATTGGATAAATATATATAGATATTATAAAGAGTGAGTGCGATTTTCGTGAGCTTGTGTATAATATGCGGAAAGTAATATCCGGAATCACGGCATCTATTTTAAAAATTCTTTTACCGTTTGAAAGGTATTCAATCTATATCTGTTCAAGATGGTCATAGGGTATATAGTATAAAACATACTCTCCATATTTCTGTCTGAATACGATAATCTCAAAAATTACGGCACGGGTTTTTATACGTTTTTTATCCATAGATAGACTGACTCACGAGAAAGGCTTAGACATATGAAAATATAAATATATATAAAACGCCTGATAAAACTGAGAGTCTGACTATTCATTTTGAACGTAACAAGCAAATATTCTACAGCGAGGTTAATTTACTAATTTGAATATATAAGGAAAATGTTTATTGAAACGAAGGCAGGATACATCTCAGTAGGTATAGCGATTAATACACAATAACAAAATAAACTTGCTAATCGAGTTATCGAGCATAGCTTCAATTGACTAAAAGGTCAGCGTTGATAAATAAATTGTCAAAATTTATGAATATATTATAATTATTTATGCAATAAATAGTTTATTGAACTTTCTTTGCCTTCATGTAGGTATAGCGTCCCTCGAAACACTTAACATAAAGTAATTATATTTAATATAAAGTAACTAGTCTGTAGTGATGCAAAATTACTTACTGTATGTGAAGTCGATAGGCTCCTCAAGACGTATTAATCCAATGTCGAATGCATAGTTTATTCCGTTATAGTTCTCATGATATATAGTTTCATTTACTTGTATATCCTGAAATATCGAAATTGATATATTAAGGACTATAGGATAGTAAGCGATTGAAGCGTTAAACTAGCTTTCCGGTACTGCAATCACGGTCGATTTCATGCAAGTGAGTTGTATTTAGTCAGGCACCGAGACCCTATCATAATAAATAATTTCGTTGGTCTAAACCGACTGGTGTAGAGTCTAGCGACATCGAAAAGAACATAGCTAATGATATTACAGGAAAGTCTCCAGAATTAACAGTGCCACTCTTGCCTGTTGTTTTGTGGGCTCTTCTTACATGGACTTGTTTTTGCATTTGCCTTTAATTTGAAGCAGAAATAGCTTGCTGATTAGAACGTTTTTTTGCCTGATTTAGGCGGCTTAGAATACTCCCCCCAATCCCATGCCGGCAGAAGAAGAGCCAGTACTTTCTTTCTTATCTTCTTCTCATTTCTTGACCAACAAAGTATCAGTGATATAATTGGTATTGCTGGTGTTCATGGGCGACGGTGACTACTTACCATCAGGCGACTCGCCTGCTCGTTTGTCGGCTATTTTAAAAATAACGTACTTGTCCTGAACGAGAGACGCAAATTCGAATCCTGCACCTCTAATTTTCAAATTAGGTGCGTATTAGACGTTAATTATCACTTGCTTCAGTGAAGGAAAACATCGTGGGAAAACTTGCATACCTCAGAGTTTTCCCTAATGATCTTAAAGGTATGTGAAGTCTGCCAACTTGGCCGTACTTGGCCAATGAGGCAGACTATGGCATTAACCCTTCTCATTGTGGGAGGAGATCTGCGTCCAGTTGTGGAACGATATGAGCAGTAATAATAATGATTGGCATTTTGTTACTAAGAGCTCAAGATACATCATGGACCTGTATGTGGTTTTCACAAACGGTTCTCCCGTCGCTCGTTCCTTGGCAGTCGTATTCGTTGTGTATATCAAAATCACCGATACGGACGCCTAGAAGATCCATATTGTTCAAAATACAATGCGCTGCTGTCAGTATGTACCGTGAATTGATTATACTTCCTGCGCAATGAAAGCCTCGACCTACATCTAAAACAAGAAAATTACAGACAATAAAGTGATAAAATTCAAGTTTAATATTAAAAATAATTTAATGTTTTCATTCTCATTTCTATTTAATTTAACCAATATTTTAAGATAAAGTAGCTGTCTAACGTCAGTTCTCTTTAAGTAAGTGAGGATTCGCTCTTCAAAAGTCTCGCAATATATGGTTCCAAGCAGTAATTTGACTTGTTTAAAATTTCTACAGTCGCTTAAGTTTTCTCCACGAAGAATAGAACTATGGTCTTGGTACTGACTTTAATCACCACATATTAGTATTGCGTTCGCTGCGGTCTCAACACCCTTAAAATTGAGATAACAACGAGTTAGTTTGATGCTGCTGTTCAGGCAAAACTTTACAATAATTGTGCAGGTTATTAAACAAGGAACTATGATTATGTACGGTCTTACAGAGATCTTTCGCGTTTGACGTCGTAAGAAGATTCAATGTAGTTAAGACACCGTATCATTTCAGCTGGTATCACGTGATTTTAAATAATGAATCCTTTAAATTCCCTGGATATTGTTGTTCCTTTTTATAAATTAAAATCTAAAATTCAAATTTTTATCTGTTCAAGACACTACTACCTATGTTGTTTCTGTCTAATAATCTCAGTGTTATTTAAGTCTTAGCCATTAAGGACTACTGTTGCTTTATACTGTAGGATCTTCTTTATGCTTACCACAAGCATACCTGTGGTGTCATCCTATGTCAGATAATCATTTGTTAAATTTTTTATGTAATATTAAAACAACAGGTACCCGTTTGGTAAGAGATCAAAGCCATCCAAGGGAACTCGTAGAGGGATGCAATATTTCCACCGATAATACGATCGCCAAAAATGGGACCACAATTGTCAGGCAGCAATCCTATGTTAGGATGACTTTGTACTGCATCTTTATTTAAGTCAGAACAACACACCTGTAAGATAAAAGTCGTATTTTTACCGTCCGTATTATCCGTACTCGTAATTTTCGTAACAGTAATAGCATTATTTTTCAAAAAGTAAGCGCAGAACTCGCTTGTTTTCCTATGTGATGTATTAATGGATCGGTGATGATGTGTTGTTAGTAGTTTAAATAGCGCTTTACGTAAATTGGTGATAGTCTAAGATCAGTCAACGGTGTGCTGCGTTGTAGCTTTTACATACATACATACATTTTAATGTGTGTAACCTCTGTAATATGCATATTAATTATATTTAGTTCAACATCAGACTTCGTGTGTCTGACACTCCTTGGCTAGTTCAATAGTAAAACCACAAAATGGAAAAAATCTTACAATTTTCTCGTTTAATAAACGGAAGCTTAGTGAATATGTTTCATTTTGTCAGTCGAGTAGGTTGGTACGCTTTTACCATTAATTATCAAAAGGGTGAAAAATATTTTTCAACTCTCTGGTTGAATAATTTTTATGAGGAGGAAAAAAAAGCTATAGAAAATATTTTTGCAAAATATGTCGACGTCCATTCCATATTCCATCCACCTGATGTTAACAATAACCCTATTAAATCACGAAACCATTGAACAAAGCCATATACTACTCTAATACACAAAATACATGATGTTAAGATACACGGGGTCGTGAAAACGCCAAAATAGTTCCGCAGAGACTTTATTTTACTCCAACAATCGCAGTCGCACTCGTAGAATGCAGGGATTTCGCTTTATAGGAGGAGAACTCTACGCTTTCGTATTCGAGGTCTCAATAACCCGCGGTCAGTTCTGCCCGCTATTTGTATCAATTTCCAGGCCTTCCTGAATTTTTTACGCCTTTCGCCTCAAGTCAATAATAATATCCGTAAATCGATAGGACAATAGAGGGTCACATAAAGACAACCGTGTGCGTCATATTAGCTCTTTGGCTCAAGGTTTAAGAGCGGGAACCTGGGTTTTTTTTTAATTGCAACTATTGTTTTCGACCGACTCTTTCGAAAACCTTAGTAAAATCGCCTCCTTTTCTTTTCGGTTGACACTCCGATACATACAGAATGATGTTAACATATTTAATTATATAAATTTAAAAATATTTGTTCCAGTGGTATGAAGAAATGGCGGATATTTATACTTTTTTGAAACTAACATAAATCAACAAATTCACTACTAAATTACTAATAGTAATAGCTAGTCAACATACCTTAATCTCTGTATCAAATCCACAGTATGCGGTATTCAATTGCTTTATATATTCGGATATTTCACGTTGCTTAGAATATTCTGCTGATCTACACTGTTTTAGGCTTATGCAGTCTTTACATGTTTCTGAAATATTAATTATTTGTTACTTGGTACAATAAATTAAATTAACGTAGTTACTAGTAATTTAAATTACTTTGTAAAATGAACATTATTCTGTTTTTATTATAAAATATTTTTTATCTGCATTGGTAATGTCATGTATTTCAACAAAAGAATTAACAAAGGATTTAGGTATAATGTCAATTAAAATAAATAAATATAATGTCATGATTTTATTAATTTATTGTTAGTACTTGTTCACTTATTTAAATTATTTGTAATCTAATAACTACTCGTAGTAATGTCAGCCGAAACTATCAATGCATGAAATGACGATATGACCTAGTAAGAGAAGTAGGAAACGCTGACGTTTGCACGAAATTACAAAAAAATTGTTAAACAAACAGTAATTGATTCAATAGTAATATATTAATGAAACGATTAATAATGAAATATTTCGCGAGAAGCGGATGTACTGATGTGCCGGCCTGTTAGCAGAGTTTGCTTACATTCGTTGTATATGGGAAACAAGTTACGATAGCTTACTGTATGGTTGTTTTATACCAAATTTCATTTGATTTCATCGAATAATTTTCATACCATATTGGTTTTAGTGCAATGAAATGAGATATTTCTGAAATTAAAAAGGTCATGAATTTTTAACTAAGGCTTCTGCTAATATATTTTTTTTTTTTAATAATAAGTCGTAGTTCTCTCTGGCTTAAACAATTATTGGATCATTGTAAATGGGCCATTCTGTATACAATCCGCATACAATAACATTTCAGCTATTAAACCGAGCAAATGGTACATATTTTTTCCTTATTTATTTATATATTCAAAAGGAAACTTATAGCTATATCATATTTCAGCCTAAAGCCACCATTTACCACACAGGCCAATTTCATGTTTGCATCTATTAAAACCACAATAATGTTGTCGTAAGCGTATACAATATATTGGGTTACATCGTTGTTAACCTATGCTGTTAGAAATAATTTATGATTAAGTAGAAGTTTAAGCACTGTGAAGGATGAGTTCAACAAATCCAAGTCATGTTTATTCGATATTCATTTAAAACACTTGCATGTACGTATCGAGTAGCAGTTTTATCCGGCAAATTAATTCCGGGGACATACAGGTCATGTAAACAGATTTTGCATTCATTCTAATGAGGTATAAATTCTATTATTATAATATTAATATAGTAATATAGTAATATAATAGTATTATAATATCGTTTTACGTATGTATATTTGTTAAACAGCATAATTGTAATAAACAGATGCAATACATCGTCAACAATATATTATTTGACATGATCGAAAATCTAAATGATAGTTGATAGTTTGTAACGGGAGTTTTTTTTTCATTAAATATTTACATCAAGTTTTGGAAAATTGATATAACATCATAGCAACCTGTAATAGCAAAAACAGAATCTGGCATATGTCACCGGCATCATTCGCATGTATGCAGCATGTCGCACGGAGTATATTGACCGTAGAACTTAGAAACTGTTTGATCTTTTCACAGAATATAACAATATTTGTTTAGTCCACTAGATTTTTCGTAGATATTCGTTTGATATTTTCAATGCCAATGCGAGCATTTAAGCCGCCTGATAGGCCCATGTTCATCTATAACGTCACAAGCATAACCGACGCAATGTCGGCCGACATGGAAACGAAAGAGCCGTGTATTACTGGCTCTGAGATAGTGCAACCGAAACATGTAAAATTTATCACGGTTGATTTAAAAATACGGTGGTGGCCACACAGTTGCAATTAAAATGGAAGATACAGAACCCAGTTCCCTCCAACGGAGGGCACCGCATCGCCGCACAAGGTACACAATAACCTGGGAACGTTTGGACTCAAGAATAGTCGGAACTCCTTAAACTTTAGTTTTATATATTATCTATCATTTATTTTATAGTCAAGTTTATAACAAATTGTATATTTAGTAGCAAATTCCTGCAATTTAGTTTGCGCAGATATTTCAATAGTTTCTAGGTTTGTTTTAATATAGTTTACAGTCGCGAAATTTAAATTATTTATTTATTTATTCTTATCTCTCGGATAACACTCCAAAACTTATATGGTTAACACATATACACTCAATTATATAGTCACTCAACTATAGTAGTATAGATGATACGAAAATATTAAATATATGTTATATATATATATATATATATAGCACAACAAGTATAAAAGCAATTGGTCAGTGTATGATTTTATTTACTTACAATTACTAATACTATTAACAAAACATTATTTACTTACTATGGCGTTTGACTGCAAATACTCCAATATTTGTCAGTAGGAACACAAAGAAAACATAATTGTACGACATGATTATATTATTTTTAGTTCGACTGTACAGTCAGCATGGCTTATAAACGTGTTTAAGATTATTTACTTAACGGGTTTCCTCAAAGAACTATAAGTAAAGACTGGTTCCGAGACGGTAAATTGTTATATATGAGAATGATTTATGTAATTTAATTCAAACGCCGAGTTTTATACAAGGTAACCAGTTTATCGAAACTCGTTTGAGAATCACTTTTGATTATACATAATGATTTTGTTTAATTCTATTATTTATATTATTCTATATGTTTGATTACACGTTTTGATATTGTGAAATTGTTAGATGATCGCTTTAATTTTTGTTTTTAAAATGATTTTTTTAATTGTAAAGTGTCATATAATTAATTAAGTATTCTTCCATGTTATTTTCAAGTTTTATCCCACGTTCAACATGTGTCAATACCTTGTTGGGCGGTCAATAGATCGTTGGTTGAAATTACCAGATCGCGGCTGGAAATATTCATCCAAGTAAGCTCTCAATTTTTGCATGAACAAAACTCATGCTCCACGCTTGTGAATCTCTGCCATGGAATGGAAATACATACTTCTCTGTAGTAGAGAAGATACTTTTCTTGATTAGCTGTCTTGTCTTTTGACGCAAATTTTAGCTCAAAAGTTAGTTTAATCGAGCTCAATTGGACGGCCAGAGCAAGCGTCTTTGATATCAGTATTTTCATGTTTGAAATTGGAATAGGTACAGTTTTCATGGCATTAGAAGATTCCATATATTTCTGAAGATTCAAAAAAGCCATAAAAGCGGTGTCGAAAATGTTCACTTATCTCAATTCGACATATATCATGGTGATAATAATTAACTGCTGACGATTTCTTGCCATTCGTATCAAATCTTTTGGCTTTGTTTTGTGATAGTGTCCCACAAACACAACAGTGCAAGCCCTAGGACATCCGGTGGTTCGACTCAAGCCCCAAAAATTTGTGGAAGCAACACAAAATGGTATCACTGTTTTGTTGACATAAAAGTGTTTCATTGATAGTTTTTTTTTAATTTTGTTCTGCATTGTACCACAGACTTCTATAATTAAAAAAAACTGGTGTGTTACCAGTTTGAACAATGAAATGAATTCATTAGTATTTTCGTTTCAGAATTAAATTAAATAGGTTTGATTGTTGGAGAAAAATTATTTATTGTCACTGATCATTAATACAATACTAATATTATAATCTTACTAAAAATTGTACAACATATGACTATCGTTACATATTATGGTTCAATATTATTTAGAATCCAGTTTATGTATTTTCTAACATCCGTGTAGATTCCAGGAGAATTCCCACATTTTTCTGGACCGTTGGATACAATGCCGTATAGGACTGACTTGCTTTTGCCGTTATCGACACTGTCAATCATTAGCGGTCCGCCGGAGTCACCTTTACATGAATCCTTACCGGGTACTCCAGCACAGAATTGTTTTATATCTGAACCAGACATATGGCTGTGGAGTAAAAAATATCTACATAGTGACAGCGTCTATATAGTAAAAGTAATAATGAATATACATGGTGTTTAATTAATTGGACACATACACATCTATAATTTCGAAACTACGGGAGATATGGGAAATCGTCTAAGAAACCATTGGATGAGTAATTTTTAATGTTATTTGTCAATCAAAGTAATTTTTTTCGTAAAATTGTATAGAAAATGGTCAAATACTATAAGTATTTTTGTCATACGACAGGATGAAATGTACTGTCTCATCTTACAATCCTTTACAAGTTTATTAGCTCAAAGAAGGATGGATATAGTAAAAAAAAGAAAACAAAACAAAACATTGGGGCGAAGTAAGAAATTAAAACAAAATATTTTATTGAACCAAATAAGGAGGTCGTTATGAGCTATATAAAATATACTGTTCCAAGAGTTTTGGAAATAAATCGATAAATCCTTCTTTTGTCGAAACTATTGAAAATAAAATTTGAAAAAAAGAAAACTAAATACAGGTTAAAGTTACTACAGGTTGTTTAGAAAAAAATCTATAACAAGTATTTAAAAAATCATAATAAACAAAAAACCCTCCGGAACTAAAGTTACGCTATGGATTCCACACGCAAGTGTCATTTGGATGATGTTTCCATTGGATACGTCAATGAGTTATTAACTTTGGAAAGTAGAGCATTAAAAATGTGTGTAACAATAGAAGAGCAGAATATTGTTAAAGTTAAAAATTATTCAAAATTATTATTCTTCAGTAGAATTATGATTCTTTAACACTTTATTAAAACGACGATTTAGAATTAGTTCTGCCTTCTAAGTTACTGGAGAAAAAATAATAAAAGTAAATTATAAAATTGTTTGGATATAATTTATTTTAATTATATTAGAACATTATTATTTAATTAGTAAAGTTAATTAGTAGTTTATATATACATACCTACGTTGGTATATATGCATGTTTCCCTTTGTGGGAGAGAGGGAGGTTCTATGCATGTACAGAAGTATATATATACCATCGTACATTGTGCTTTCGGATTGTTGCAAAGTAAATTAATACTAATTTAATAACAATGAATTTCCGCAAAGTAACGCCTGATACTATCAATGAGAACATTAAGTACTAATGATGAGATGACCAATTATTGCTTCAAAATTAATATTGTCATATTCATGTCAAAATGGGATAATATTGTGTACTTTACCTATAGTAGTCCTCGCACACAGTGCTAGAATGGATAGGGATAACTACTTTGCGAAGATCTGTAAATAGTTTTCCACGTTCTGACAGCCCCCAGCCAGCGACCGTTGCCTGTTTGTTCTCTATCGACTCTTGTTGCATTTCAGTTGTTATCGGTAAACAAATTGCATTAACATTTTCTGTTGAATAAATACATAAATTTATAGCAAATTGATGTTTAGAAATAAATATATAATTTTGAAATTTTATAACAGATTTCACATCAAAGTATATCATACCGGTTCAAAAAATCATGGCTGATAACGGGAAAAAATAAAGTAAGTTGTAAAATATTGTACACAAAATTCTTTACGACGTACAATAATATATTACGCTACAAAATATTTTTCAAACAAATAATATTTTATTACAAAACAATGTAGCTATGAAGTTACATTTTGGTACGTTAAATAAGGAAAAAGAATTATCGAATGAAATACCAGATACAAAGCAAATTTACTAAGTTAGCAAAAGTCAAATGGGATTAAATTAAAAAACGTACACTAGCACAACTATAACATATAATATATCTTTTAAATACATATAAAATAGAGTTATAAAACTAGCACCACACCTGTTTATTACACGATATGTGTCTTACGCATGCAATAGCTTTTAAATTACCAATAACACATCAAGCGATATCATCAGGCGGTTTGGATAAACCTTAATCACCGAATTGCCGGATACTTACTTAACGGCAAATCAACCGGATACTTTAGACGTAATAGAGCAATATCGTTGGTATATGTGTTCCATTCATAACTCTCATGAACTATATCTATTTCTACTTCTCTTTCCTGTAAAAGAGATGTTAATGTAATGTATTAAAACACGAAAGCACTAAAATACTATGGGCCAATAGTTATTTTTATTCGATAGAGATAATATATTGTCCCGTGTATACTGGTAGATAACAGGTTGTCAACTGGTCAGTAGGTAGATGGTAGATGGTGATTGTAAATTGAACGTTTTTAATATACCTTAATTTTTATGGTTAAGGACGTATAATAACATAAATCACTTATTAAAAATCATATATTACACAATCGTGAAAGCCACTACGTAGCGACACTGCAGACAAATGTAAACAGATGAAGAAAGACAATAAATAGCCCGATCAAAATAGACATTGACCCTTGCATTAATTCACAACAAGTTGAAAATTTACAGGCACGTAAGGGATACCACTCTAATGAAATCCTGAAAAGTCCCCATCGATCCCGTGTGTGCAAAAAATTTTATTCAAGGACAAAGACTGCAAAAATGGGTTTTTTGGATTTTCTGGCCAAATTAATATTAAGTAAGTCAAAGCCAAGTTTTTGTTACAAATATTTGTGAATTACTAACATTTAAACCATCACTCATACATAAAATTAAATAAAATAAGCGATCATACACACTCACACCCTCGACTAAGATTCCGTGGGTGGCATGGACGTACACAAATATGACATCAAATAGTTACTTAGTGTATAGTGTATCGTCTATGTTAGTTACTGCGCACTAATCGACTAATCGGTTATATTTACTCAATAAAAAGTGAACTCTTTTTCCTTTTGGATTTTTTCTATACCAACTTGTTGGTAGTAACTCACGGTGCAGGCCGTACCCACACACTCATAAGATCACACCCATGATAACAACATATTCTGTCATAAATGTTGCAGATTCGAACCCTAGACTGAGTCCAGGCAGGTACGGCCACTACCAACTGGTCTACAGACACCTACTATATTCCATAACAGTTACAGCAAGACACAAATATCAATTCTTTGTAATAATTTTATCTTCTGTTCTGAAAAGATAGTACTTTAAAAAGCTTTCTAAAAAAAACAACAGTTTGTTACTAAGTAAATAAAAAGTGCAAATGTTTAAATGTTGCCGGCTGAGATGGAAGTAGATGAATTGTTTATAACTACTAAGAAGCAGCCGAAGACGACTGCAACTGTAACACGTCCAAACATTTTACGATCGTTTCTAGATCGAATTAGGTACTTTATCACCATGCAAAACTACTATGGGGTTACATTGAGTTGTACAGAACCTACCGCCCTCCCACAGGAGTGACCGTTCGCCATAGCGTAATCTATTGCGCTTCCGGAAGCACCGCGATCGAAGGACGTTGGATTGGTCTTAAGGATTGACGGTTAAAATAGACACTTGTATGGTTCACTCGCTCTTTTATTTTTAAGGATGTGTGTGCTCACCACCTTATCATAGATCATATGTTATTGAAAAATTTATTAGAAAAAATCTATAATGTATAATTTTTTGTCCAACGGCAGTGAACTGTCATGCCTAAATATAAAAGCCCTCAATTTTATATGAATTTCGAATCGTTTCTCAAGAGACTGAAAATTTAATTTGGAGTTTATTGATTCTAATTCAAATAAAAAAAAAATCATGACCCTTTAATTTGAGTGCCTTAACTTTAGTAAAATATTCGTATTATTATTATTATTAGTCTTATTATAAATATTATATTTGTATTACATAAATATAAATAAAAATACCTGTATTTTTTTTTCACAAATATTTCCTACGCAATCTATTACTTTAGTCAAATCGTAGTCGCCAACACGGATTTTTTTGATATCCTTGTTTAGAACACAATGAGCCGCTGTGAGTACATAACGGTTATTTATTAATGTACCTGCACATCCAAACGCAGCATTATCTGAAAAAGCAAATTTTTTGTCGAAAATTATCTTATTGATACATGAATAAATTGACTTGAAGCAAAGATTAAATTAGAATGTAGTAGGTATAAGATCGCGCTTTATGGTTATAAATAGACCATCAATTGTATTTGGTCATTCCATCATCCAATAATATTCACATTGTGGTGTTGCCTTCGAGGCCCTTTGTGTTAGGATTGGATAATAATATATATATATTTAGGATTCACACTGAATGCAGCAGCTCGTACCATGATAGCAATATATTTTATTTTATATAAGTGGCCGGCAAACGAGCAGACGCGTCACCTGGTAGTAAGTGGTCATCGTCGCCCATGGACATTAGTAACACCGATGGCACCACTAGTGCGTTGTCGGACAAGCAAGAAAGTACTGGCTCTCACACCAATACAGTCATGTGTATTGGCATATTCAAAGTGAGGTATAATATACAATAAACATGTTTATTCTAATATGGTTATTCTGGTTTGAACGACAATCTCCCGTACGGAAGATGCAAGTGCTAATTGTACACTCATTTATAATTTTTCAAATCATGTGCCTATTGCCTAAGTATTTATCATTTGCTTCGTTAAAGAAAAACATCACGAAGTTGATGAAGGAAGACCTGCATACTTGAAAGTTCTCCATAATGGTTACAAAGGTGTATGAAGTCTGCCAATTCATATTTGTTAAATGTCTAATGATATGGACATGGGTAATGATGAAGACAAATATAAATCCAAGACTCTCTGTTGAACATCGAATGTACTCTTTCCTGATAGGATGGTTCGTGATGTATTTAATATTATTGATGCCCGTAGGGGGCGGTGAGCACTTACCATCAGGTATCCCGTCCGCTCATTGTCAGTTATTGTTATAAAATGGAGTTTAATTTATACATATATACAAAATAATGAGTGTTACTGAGATTACTTAATAGTTGCTTTCGTTAAACAAACATCACGTGGAAACCCTTACATCTGAGAGTTAAGTTGTAAAATGAATACCTTATGGGATTGAAAAAATATTAAAACATGGGATTGAAAAAATACTGAAAACGACGATAAAGCATCAGCCATCTGTAGCCGCTAACCTGCGTATGAACGTCTATTCCTTTAACGACAATTGCCAAAAAACGTACCTCCATATGCAATTAGCACCATCCAAGGGAATTCGTATATATCTGCCACTTCTCCTCCAAAGATGCGGTTGATGGCAATAGACCCGCAAGTATTTGGCAGTAACTCAGTGTTTGGCAGTGACTCAGTATTTCGTTGTAACTCAGTATTTAACGGTGACTTAGTATTTCGCAATAATTCAGTAGTTGGATATCTTGGTTCTAAGTTCCATCGTGTATTAAGACTTGGTACATCAAATTTCCTGCAACATACCTGTGTAAAAACAAAATACTTCCAAAGATATTCTATAACGTTGTTATTTGTATAAAAAATTGACGCGTAAATGAAGTATGTCTGTGTGAACATTACGAGTAGATCAAAGTAGTTTTTTAACATTTGTAGACGACTTCCCCAATTTGTGCGAATAAAACGCAGTTTATTTAACTGAGAGAAAAAAAAATATACATATTTAATTTAGAACATAAATGAATATACGAATTGAAGATAGCTTTTAAAATTCTTTGTAATAGTTTAATATTGCTCATATATATTTTTTTTATTATTAAACTTACTCTTATTTTCTATGGACTTCAGTTTCGATTTAGATTACCGCTCGATAACTCGCTTGCTTGGGTATTAAAAGTATTATTTGGAATGAGTTGTTATAAAATTAGGTTTTGGTCTTAAATCGACCTTGTCTGGGAATCCCAAAAAATATTCATCAAATTTAATGAAAGTGTATAAAGTTTTGAGCTAAAGTTTTGAGCTTTTGAGCAGTCTACTTAGTCTGATGATGCACCGTTTCGGGGTGAAATACGTGTTTGTGGTAATATGTCTATGTAAATCGATATATATTTTATTTATTATAAGTGCACGTTTCCTTTGTGGGAGGGGATTAAGTGCTGTGCATGTCTTGAAGTATATACCATCTGTAACTATGGGTAGGAAAAAAAGCTCCTCGGGAGTTTCTTTCGCTTCTTCTTCTGGGACCGCATACGGTATGGATTTGTTGAAGTAATGGCGTAGTTTGACTTTCGAAAAGTGTTTGTAACAAGCAACTTCAAATAAATATTATTTCATTTCATCATACATTTTTCTCGCGGATTGTTGCAAAGTGGATTAATCGTAATTTAATAACTGAGGCACTGTTATAGTCTCCCAACATATTATACTGATTATTAACTTTGTACATAAAAGTATAAAGTAGAATTTGTCTTACCGTGACCATAGTACCATTAATTATATCGCAAAATGCGTCTCTAAACAATTGTATTGCATTTTCACTATGGTCCGTTTCGGCTAGCTTTTTAGCATTGTTGCAGTAAATATATGGTATGCATTCATGGCAGGCATCTGTAACAAAGAATACTTCTATAACCAATGCTAATTAGTTTTAAAATCGTGGAAATATGTGCATTTTATTGTTTTAGTTGCAGAGTTAGTTAAGAACCTTTTGAACTAATTTAACCCGCTACGCCATGAATCATGCACATATCGACGCTGGAAAGCGTAATTGTTGTAACCCTCAAAATAACGAAAATACGTTTTTTATATACATTTGGAATCAGGAAAAAAATCTGTGTTGAGTGATCTAACTACCGTAGCTTTCAAATAATTTTAAATTTATTTACCGCGTTGAAAATTTTTATGAAATGTTTTTTTTTGTACCTCGAAATTCAGTAATCCTATCTAAAACCGTATTTTTTTGCTTCAAGTTACTTACACTCATTTCACTATCACAATATTTAAGCACGGCACGGATTACAGCATTTATGCAGTTCAAGATTTCCATTCCCTGCTCGGTTAGTACATTATAGTTACAGCGTTTATAAGACATACAAATATGACAGATTTAAATCGTTATTTTCGTACATATTCTACCTCAAATTTAACGTTTCAAAAGACCTATATTAGATACTTAAAATTATATAACAACATTTTAAAAGTGTCTAATACTTTAATTTGAAAATATTTATGATATTTATTAACGTCTACACACGAAGTACTCTTCGAGGTTACAGCCTCACTATACTTGTGCTTGCGCTCGTTTGACAGAGCCGACGAAAAGATTTCAGTTGACGTGCGTGCGGCAAGCGAAGTGGAAGTATGTGACATTGACCAGTGACATTTATGGATCTAAGATAGCCTGGTTGGTTTTAAGTACAAATTGAATATAAGTCCTGAATAGGGCGAAGCAGTACTTCCCTGTGAGGCATCTGACATGCTTTACAAAGCACAAGTCAGGCCTCGTATGAAGTTCTGTTCTCATCTCTAGGAAGGTGCGCCGCAATACCAACATAATCCATTTGATGGGATACAAAAACGCACAATCCAAATTTTCTACGACCCGGGAATCACTTACAAATTAAAACCTTAAAGTCTTCGGAGAGACATGACTCTGCCTGTTCTACAGACTATTTAATGGTGAGTGCTCCGAGGAACTGTTTCGACTGATGCCAACGTCACCTTTCAATAGTTGCATTAAACGACGAAGATTGAACACACATCTCCCATACATCATCTGGACCCGTGGCGATCTTCTACAGTCTAATTATCTACCGCGTACGTGTAAGCTGTGGAACGAGTTGCCTTCGGGAGTCTTCCCGGAGTGCTATGATATAGGGTTCTTCAAGTGAGGCGTAAAAAGAGCGATGCATTGGGGCGACCCCTCACGGGTTTTTCATGTCCATAGGCGACGATGACCGCTTAAAACCAGGTCGCCCGTCTGCTTTTACGCTAGTCCTTAACTCATGATATATAATATATATAGTTAAAGAAATTTACTCGACTAGTTTCCTTTTTTTTTACAGAGAAGAGATGTGAAAGCTTGACAACAACCCCATCTGATGATAAGTGTTGTAAGGTAAGATGTTGTACGTATTAACTTATAAAAGCATATTCACTCTCCTCTTGAAGACTTTCACATTGTAAGAAGGCGGGAACACAGACGCGGGCTAGTTATTTCAGTCATCTGCAATGCGCACAATGAATGACGACGCTGACCACGCGGTCCGTACAGGCGGCACGTTCACTACATAACCATACGTACTTTATACCAGTCGTACATCGAGTTGTTCGATGGAGAAACGGCGATGGTCGGAATTATTTCGAACAATTCCTGCGCACACTGAGACAACTCTCGAGCACTCGTCATTAGTAAAATCGCTGGAATTCCATCAGGATATTCACCTTCTTTTTGGCCGCATGAGCCATTGAGCCATCTGGTTTTACAAATGGAGGCAGGGTGAGCCGACAAAAGTTAGTTTCAACCGCTTTGGCAAGAGAACAAAAAGCTCTACTGCTTTGTTCTCATTATTGGTTGGTCAGAGAGTTTTGCGCCGATGTGTTGGATATGATTAAGATTCAGCTTCTGTAGTTTTTTTTGTAGGATTTGGCGGTGAGGTTAAAGGCTTGCTTCTTCAAACTGATATCCGGAGCTGTGCGGTTTCGATCATTAACCCATGATAATTACGCCGAATATTTGTGCGTCTCAGCCTGAGCAGCACATTCGGCGTTAAACCAAGAGTGAGGGAACGTCAGAAAAAGGGATGAAGTAATTTATCATCTATCCATATACTTACATTAATGCGATTGACTAAAGGTGTATCTATTAGTACAATATGCACAATGAAAACCACATCAAACGACGTGCATGTTTAGTACCAAAAGCTATTTTATCCTAATGTACCGCAAAATCAAACAGATTTTTTATTTATTTTCGGTTCAATGGAATGACTCAATTGCTTAAAAAAAGCAGCTGAACCGGTTTTCATGTTATTTGTCAAGGACATTTAATGTTCCCCCTTTATCTATCCTATCTTTACCTATCCCCCTTTAACTTAGTTTTTTTCAGAAAAGAGAGGAGGAGGAGTAAGCTTATGGAAGCTTACCAACATTGAAATACATTAATAATAATCATAATATTCCTATACAGATCCCGGAGTCCTCTACATAGTGCGGTAAAAATCCCACATAATCAGGCGTCGCTCCCACGGCACCAAAAAAAGGGAAACGGGGGCTTGTTGTAGCAGGGGTTAGCAATATAACACTAAATGTTTGCCTAATAAACTAGTATTGTCAACGGTAACCTATTATACATATGTAATATGCTTTAATATGCAATGCTGTATTCCGCCAGATGGCACTTGAAGTAGTTGTGCGCATGCGCTCAGTTACTACTAGGTAGGTTTTGGAATAAAAATACGTTAATCTTCGATTAACGGCACTGTCTTACAAGCTTCTTGTTAGTATTTATAAGTAAGTTAAAGATAATTAATTTAATTGTGTTTGGGTAAATTTTAATCTTTTGTAAATTATGCTTTTTTTAAATTAGGTTTCTCCATTCTCCATCTCCAACTCATACTAGAAGTAACTAGAGATATGTGTTAGAAAAAGATATTTAGTATTAGGTCCCTTAACACTATTTCCGGGTTCAATAACAATTAATTAAATAAATTTAGCTTACGTTGTCTCACAGGTACAGTTCCCACGTAACCAAGGATCATAACACCTATCACACACAATGTTGATAAAAACATTTTGCGTTTGAAATTACAACCAATAATTTTGTCACTAATAAGTTACGAGTACTAAATACGCTTCCGAACCCGAGGTATCAGTTGCTGTAACTGAACCTCGAGACCTCGTCGATCTTTCATCACAATCTATTTATACACGAGGAGATAAGTCCCCCGATAGCGACGCCGCAACTTACGGTTGACCTTGTGGCGACAACAAAGTCTTTATATCAAAGTTTGGGTTATATCTTGTAAATAACCATAGAGTTACGTAATAGAGGAATGCTCATCTGAAAATCGCGTCACTAAAACATAAATGTGCATGTGTGTGAAAAAGACACTGATGTGCGTGACTTTTAGTGATGTCAAATTCACGTCCATGTATTATCGACATGAATGTCGCCTATTCCATCACAGGTTTCTTTGCTATATTCAATTCGTTCTCTTAACTAATTATTACATGTTAAATTAATAACACTATACTAATCCTAGTAACTTCTCTTTACTTCTCTTCTTCTAAACTTAACCTTATTTGAGAGGATAAAACAAAACGTGATTAAACGGTACTAAAGAAAACAATAATAATAATGTTTATTGGTTTTAATTAATTCTTTGATGTAAATCGATATAACTTATTGCCCTCAGAAAGGAAATAACCAACAAATTTTGGAGGTATAGATTCTTCATTAACTTGTCAGTGATTTCGTAGATTAAAATAGTTGTCCTTAAAATGTCTACTGTAAACTTTGTGAGGAACCCTACCTATCTGGTTTAACATTCGAATCCATTTTTCTTTTTGAACTGCATTTACAGGAAACCTTGAAGAAGAACAATTTGTCAATAAATATGAAATCACATTCGCCGTTTATTGTCATATCATAATAATAAATATAAAATTTGCCAAATTTTATCAATTTAAGAAGCTAATACTATTCTAAAGCCAAAGATGCACCTTAATATCAGTCTATCTACTTTCTGTTCAATGTGTTTACAAGCTGTAACCGAAACTAAAAAGGTAAAATATTAACAAATCAAGGTAAAACGAAAAATATTTATTTATACCTATTTAAAAATTATCCACTTATCAATAGATTTTGTGCAAGTCCTGCACGAAACGGTATCATTTTCACGTACACAATGTCTTTTTATTTTACACATAATTATGAAAAATAAGTTATTATTCATAAAATGGAGTATTTACTGCATATTATTAATCTTAATGTATATAATTTTAAGATTAAATTTTATGGAAATAAGCATCGTTGCTCTTTGAGTACTTACCTGTGTATTGCCTCTTTGTTTGGGTTATTGTTATAAGTAATGGTAGGGACCATTTTAATACTGAACACGACACCATTATGCTTACTATTTTTAGTCTGATAAAATATAGAAAGATTGAAGTGAAACTAATAAAATAACAAATGGCAATTTTTTGACACGAGAGTAATGGAGAGTAAATAGTTTGAAAACAGTCCTACGGTAATTTTTCTTGTATCTCTTTCTCGCAAGTAGGATTTTCCGTAAAGCTCGAAATCTCACTCGCACACTGTGTTCGTCTATTACTAGTATATTAACTCTATGTAAATAACTGACGTATTCCAAGCACACTTCTTTGTTGTTAACAAATTTTCTTTGTATGTTTTGTTTGGTTGTTATCGACGACCTTAAGGGTTAAAGATTTTTTTGGAAACACCGTTATTTAGTAACTGTGATCGAATTTAGACCATACGCGAATATTAGTTTGTATAAAATTGCAAATCTAAAAATAACCACTTTGGTAAAATTTAAAATATAAATTTATTGAAACATCTATGTACAATAAATAGGCAAAAGTTTTTTATCGGTACCAATTTCATAAACCGCTTATCGTTTCACATTGAACCCAAATGCTTAGGGTGAAATTGGTGGTGTTAATAGCTGACAAACGAATCATCTGATGGTAAGTGGTAACCGTCGCCCATGGACATGAGCAAGATCAAAGATATCACTGATGCGTTGTCGGATAGGAAATGAGAAGAAGGTAAGAATGAAAATACTGGCTCTCAACGGAACACGACGAGTCGTTTGGCGGCTGACTCGAGCAAGAGGGAGGTAGCTAGCGAGGCAGGCTTCATGGAAAGATAATAATACCAGTAATAATATTAATGACTTAATAATAATACTAATAATAAAATCCTTACGCGAAGCCCTACCACCAAGCAAGCTGGCTTCTGTCGCCTCTAACGACACACTGTTCTGCGAGCGTGGTATTGAGGGGAGTATTGTAGGCCGCCCCAATACGGCCAAAAACTGTAATTGTAAACTTTACTATTCATTCTATTTAAGTCATATATTTTTAGCCATGCACACTTAAATTATTAATAAAATACAATAATTGGATTGAAAAAAAAACGATAAATAAAAATTTAAATTAATTGATTCAATTCAACCTGATGCCGCGGCGAGACTATTGCAACGTTGTCATATGTGAACATAGGTAATAAATATTAAACATCAATAAAATGTTTACCGAAACATGAAAGATTATTATTTGTCAAAAACTAATAAATTTAATATTTTATACACTCAATTTTTTTACCAACTGCACTCAGATAAGTGACGTTACGTATAACGTTCGTGTAATTATCTTGAGCGGTATGATGCTTAAATAATAAGAGATTTAACCGTAACTATTAGAGCAAAATATGAAAACGGAACAAATCAATTTGTAAATTAAAAATAAAGAGTAAAAGCAACTAATAGATATGTATAAATATCCTAGTAGTTGCTTCTTTAGGTGTATGTAAACGAATGAATTTTATTGCTGTCATGATAACTCTTCCCGTTTTTGTCTTGTGACTACCAGTTCAACTCCACTTTTGCTACTTGTGGATGCACTCTGCTGAACAATGGGCATATGGACAATGGTGCACGATTCCTTATGTTGTAAGTCTGCTACAATCTCGTCGGTACGGTATTAATTCCAGGCTAGTTATCAGGCTTCTTTTAGAATCGCTCGTGAAATGTTTTTAGGTTTTGTTTGCAATTTGTGAAAGTCACCACTAAGCGGATCTCTTGCTTCCATCTTGGCTGGCAATGCAACAGCGATGCCCTCGGTATTACTCACGCGCATGAGATTCGGTGACAGAGTAACCACATGATCCCAAGCTCTTTTGTCAGCTGGTGCTATATAAGTTATATTTATAAAAATATTTAAGAGGGTGATTATTAAAACAAAGTCTGTTGTTCTATTTTAGTAAAATCTTTGTTACAATTCGGTTTATGCTAAATAATTTACATAACAATTAAACTTCGCTTTCTCTGTGCAGTGTCAAGGTGACATCTGGTGGGGGCGGGTCCCAGGTGTCCCATGTCTGTCGCGGCTTGCGGCGTCTGTCTACTGCTGGCACGGACTCTCCCGACCCGTCGGAATAGCCGCTGCTGCAGGATCTGAGGCTGCAAGACGCGCGGACTTTACGTTCTGGAAGTAACAGGTTTCAACGTTGGTAGAACTAATACTAATAGAAAGAATTGTGCCCGTTCGCCGAGAAGATAAATTTTATGTTTGGTCATATTTTTATATGAAAGATTATGAAATGAAATAGTAAGGTGTCAGTAATTATATGCTATTAAGGCATTATAATTATGACCTAAAATATTTAGGTCCAACACCTTATGTTTGTATGGTTGGTAAAGAGAAATGCGCAAATAAGAAAAATTGTGCCTAAGAAGTAAACCAAATGCTTTCTTCTCTTGATTAAGTTATATTTATATGTGATGAAATTTTTAGTAGAATAGAAAGAAAGAAAAATGTTTAATACATAAAATAATTGCAGCAACCGTCTTCACAAATTATAATCTGTATATTGTGAGGTTGTGTATATGAGGATGATAATCTCCGGAACCAAGACACCTATTTGAAAGGTACGTTATTCCAGATGGACATAGGCTACATATCAAGATCAAGTATACATTTATAATAATTAATTACTACGAACCCGAACGACTTCGGGCCAGGCTGCTTGCGGAAAATAAAGATTAAGGTAAAAGAAATTGCAGCGATTCTGATGAAAAACGCTGCCCTCAGCCTACATCGTGACATAAATCAACGGTCACTGGTTTTCAGTGCGAACCTTTATTCGCATAAGTTAATATTTTGCAAAATTGAAAAAAAAATCGTGGAATTGTGGACACTTTCGTCCCACATTCATACGTATTTATGTAGTTTATAATATATATTACACACACACTCACTTACACTTATGTATTATATTACGTTTATACTTTATATACATTACACATTACATATCACACACATACATACACTCACACAAGCACACACACGCGGACTCGAACCTGGCCCGTCTTGGAGTCGACGCGCCACTTTATTCGCCGATTTCTGCCAACACCGGCTGGGCAGCCGCGCGGCGGTTTCACTGCTCAGTCTGCGCTCGCCATCAGACAGTTGGCTTTCTTTCGTCCCGCGCAATACCCGTGTCGCTTGATCGCTCAACTACGGTACGCTTACTAGTACTTTCGCTGTGCCTAACTATTGTTTGCTTGTGTTTTAATGTTAAGAATTATTAGAGATTATTAGAAGAATGTAATAAAGTTTCCTGTGCTTCTATCACTCTCTCTCCTTCTGTATTCTATGGTTATTTTCTTGTGTTGTGTTTCGTGTAGTATAAACTGTTATTGTGCTCGTAAAATAAACTGTTTATTTTTGTTTATCGGACTTTTGTAATTTCTTTGCGTCGCGTTCCCAGCACCACGACTTCACGCGTGACCTAGTTCACCTAGGCCATACTCCACACCATCACACTACCTCCTTAACATAACTGGTGACCCCAACGTGAATCTGAATAAGAAGATTTCTAATGCAATAGATGTAAGTAATTAATTGCAGTTGAGATAAGCGCAATAATAATATTGCGCCTATCAGGCGTACGGAAGCCGTTGATTCTCCTGATTATGTCATCTTCATATATACGTTATGATGTTTTGTTTCTGTGAAAAGATTTAGAGGATTGATAGGACATCATAGAATAAAGAAGATAATTATAAAAGCGATGTCAATAATGATCAATTAACAGAGATATTCATAATTAGCATAAATTATCTTATGATTTTAATTGGCGATGACAGCACCGTGGTGTTTTCTTATAATAATAACATTAAATAAGAAGATGAGATAAATAATAGTTTAAATAATATAATTAATTGGTTAAATTTTAATAATTTATGAACTTCCAACAACAGAAATTCTTATCAATTCCTCTAAAAAATCGATAGGAAGGCGAAACTATAGTGGAGATAAATGTCACAAAATTCTTGGGGCTCCATATAGACAACAACCTTAAATGGAAAACACACTCAGAGTATGTATGTAAAAAGCTAAACCAGTTTTCATATGCTCTATATGTTGCTTCCAAAGCGATCGATCAAGAAGCATTGCTCATGGCCTATCATGGATTTATGTGTTGCACCGTACGATATGAAATCATTTTCTGGGGAACTCTGCGATGCGGGAAGACATATTTAAAGCACAAAAAAAATGCTTGCGAGCAATTGCAAAAATACCAACCATAAGAAGTTGCAAGCCGTTCTTTAAAAAATATAAATTATTAATATTTCCCGCATTGAACATATTCCAAATGGTTAAGTTTGTAATGTCAAATCGCTCCATATTTAATGACTTCCTGAGTAGTAAAACACATGCTAATGTATTACATACGAAAAAATCAAGAACGGCTCTATACCGGAAAACTGTATTTGTCATGTCAGTGAAGGTATATAATAAGGTGTCATCGCTACTCAAAGGCACGGAGAACATTGAAATATTTAAAAAATAATAAAATAAATATCTAATTGATAAGTGTTATTACTCACTCGACGATTTCTTCCGAGACAAAATTAGGTAAACCATGGATATTGACCATGAGCATAACGTATTTTTCATCCATTCATATTTTAAATTATACTCCTATTCTATTGATTTGTAATTTATTGTAATTATAATTTAATTTATTGTGTTGTATTGTATTGAATTTTAATAATAATAATTTTAATTTATTGTTTAAATTAATAATAATATAAATTGTATTCAACATTTGCATACCCATTTTGGGTTAGGATAGGATGTACTATTACTATATAACCTAGACTATTTTTTGTATACCTTATCCAGGAAATAAATAAATTGAATTGAATATTTAGGTGCAGGGTCCATTTTGTTATTGCTACGAAAAGTTGCGTCTGTTCTCAGAGAAGTCTTTTCTCCTTACTAAGCCAGCTTTATGCATTTTAATTCGTGATGTTCAATAGAACGTGGAATATTTAAGACTAAGCCTAGGATAGCATCCATTCGTATGGTTTTCCTGGTAAAGCTCTCACGAGATTCGATAGATGATAATTCAAACCAGTTTCTGCGAACTCCTTTGCTATTTCCGTACCATCGATAAATAAGCTTGCTAGTCAAAGATGCAGTTACCTCGATCGATCGTGTCCAAGTAGTCTCTAGCCACATCATCCAGCTGCAACACCTGGATGACTGGTGCCGGTGGCTTTCTCCGCGACCGGCGGGCCAGGCGCACCACAAGGGTTGTGGAGATCAAGAACACTGCAACGAGGACCACTGCTCCCACAGAAATTCCCACGTCTTTGTGTACTAAAACTGAAATTGAACAGGCTCTTAAACTCGTGAAGTGCTTAAAGTAAGAATTATATTGTTAAAGTTTTTGATACATAATAAAGCTTTAGTCGCAATAAAACCTAAAAAGTTATTAAATTTCCATTAAATATAATATGTGTAAACAACATAATGTGATGTTACTTTTAAACTGATTTAGTTCTATTATTCACTTATGATATAAACGAGATTATAATGTGTCGAAACTATAAAATTATATCAACCATATTCGAATTCAAATTCAAAATAATTTAATCATATAGGTATTCTGTAAATACACTTATGAACGTCATTTTTGCTTCTACCACCCTTTCGAAAAGGTGCTTTAACAATGAGGAGAAAAAACGGCGAAAGAAACTCCTCAGCACATCTTTTAAACAACACATGGTAATTACAAAAGTTTAAACCTGTGCGGAACTAGTTTCGACACTATTATTTCCGGGCATCCTTGTCATTAAAGTATTCATCTATACTAGGCGTTGTATGATATGTATGTATGTATGTATTGTATGTTGGTGTATAATATCCTTTCCTTTAAGTTGTATTTTAATGCGTCGCTTAAAAGTTCCAATGAGCAACACGCGTATCAACTTAGGAATCTTATTGTAAAAACGAACTCCAAGCCCCATAAAGGAACGCAGAACCTTTTGAAGACGATATGCACATGGAACCAAATTATGCTTATTTCTTGTTTCATGATTGTGTGTATCAATTTTCTGCTTATACGTATTTTTTTTAATTAATACTAAATTACTATATATATACTAACTGGCTACGGTAAGTACACCTTTTTCTTTAAATTTTCCTCTTAATGAGTCACGTGACTTTAATCTGTTTAAAGTTCTGATTGCTCTTTTCTACAAAATAAATATTGAATCAATGTCCGCTGATTTACCCCACATTAGGATACCGTAAGACATAAGAATATGAAAATAGGCAAAATAAACAAGTCTAGTTGCCTCTACATCAGGAATCAGTCTTATCTTCCTAATAGCGTAAACAGACCTACTAAGTTTACCTGCGAGAACCGATATATGAGCACCCCACTGAAGCTTACTATCTTAAGTGACACTTAAAAAATCTGTGGATTGTTCCATAGTCAATGTTTCATTATTTAATTTAAGAATTTTACCTACCTTCTGCTCATTTGGTAGTGCAAGCTCTATACACTTCGTTTTTTGGCATTTAAAACTAAATTGTTTATTGTAAACCAATGCGATACTGTTTACATAGTCAAAATCATAGTTTTTTTGTTTCAGTCTTAAATATTAGAGATGTGTTATCAGCAAAGAGTACAATGTCCGCATGTTTGCTAATAAAATACGGCAATTCGTTAATATAAACCAGAAAAAGGAACCGAAAAATTGCAAAAAACACTTGTAGCATTCTGTGATGCCTCCCACGTCTCAAATATGTGTTTAAGAAGCCTAGCACCTGCATCAGCCAGCACCGCAGTATCATAAAATTGTAGTATTGGGAAAAATTAAAAAATATTGGATATGGTGAAAATTAAACTTGTTAATTCAATCTACTTTCGCTATAAGACGTTCCTCAGACCGCACACATACATTGTAATACTTGTTAAAAGATAAGAATCAACATTATTAAACGAAAAATAACGAGAGTATAAAATTATTTCTAATTATTGACGCATGTGCTCGTAAACGGATTTTGCCCTCAGTGTAGCAGATAAAGGAGCCTTAGTGTCAGTATTATCTATTGGTGTGGGATTCAATAACACTGATTTGAGTGCATCATTTACATGTTTTAGTGCATCCTATACTTAAAACAAAATTGCATTTAAAAAAAAAACACTGTTTTTGTTTAGTTTTAGTTGTTAATCTGTCTTAATGTATTAAGTAGTTTAACCATTATCGACCTTATTATTTTTGTTGGATAAACGAGAGTTATTCTTTACTGGCCTTTGCGACTTGATTTCTTGTGGTCAAACGCATCTTCTTTGAATCCAGTCACAAACACCTCCAGTTAAAATGGATGGTAAAATATTCTTAGGTTTGAGATGCTTGATTTGCCTAGGCCTTTAATGAATTCACCGTTTCGATTAACAATAGAACCGACCGTCGTCTGTTTTGTTTGATCATAACTCTTCATTTACCTGTTTTGAAAATATTTTTAATACCTCCTGATGCTTTGACAATACAATTCTGGAAACTGACTCAGCAAAGAACTGATTCAGCAACTGAATAAAACCTTGATACGAATTGGAAAAAAAATTATAAATATAATCGTGCCGTCAATAATAGCTTTACTAAATAGTTTTTTTTTATATATGAGTGATAGTTATGAGTGATTTCCTCAGTAGTATTCCTCAGAGTATCAACGTTAAATTTTGATAAGTAATTGTCGACAACCTTCAGTCATTATCAGTATCTTAATTGTATGACGCCGATAATTTGCATGCGTTGTATGTACTCGTACGTATGTATTTATTTACGTGATACAGAAAATTACAGTCTCGTAGTGAAGGACAATACTTTTGGACAATACTAATTCATAATCAGCATATTTTAAAGTTATTGCCTGCATTATTTCTACTCGTAAATATCAGAAGGTTAAATATATAAAAATCCGGACTGATAACCATAAACTGTGTTAATACGTCACCACTAACTGGACTAAATGGGCTACGAGATCGTCATTATGGTAGATATGTTCTACTTACATGAGTTTATAAATTACTAACAAGTCCAGGGCATTTTTTTTGCGTTTCATAGTTTCTTTACCTAGTTAGCAAGCTGGCTCGCTTTCAAAGACCAACAGTAAAAATATATTAACGTATTTTGCTTTAAATTAAATTTATTAAACGATTAAATTGTTTCGTCTACGCTTCTGGCAAAGGTTTGAAGTGATCAGTTATCATTACGTGACAATCAATCGATTGTCACATATTTACAGTGATAATCCATAAGTACTTACAATGCCACCAAGGAGGTGACGCGATTTCCAATAAATTTTCCGTTGGCCTCAATAGAAGAGCTCTGGAACATCCGTATCTATTGCACGCGGAGGCCCCTGCCTCGTCTCCAGCCTTCAGTCTTCCCAGAGGTCCTCGTACTAGCCACGGGCTCCCGCCACCGTGAGCCAGTGCCTGACTGGTCCCATAGCCCATTGATCCACGGCGCTCGAGAACCAACGACGCATTAGATGTTGACATTCGCCATACAGATACTTCGTAGTATGTAGCGTTCTCCACTGGGGAACAATTTTCACCACTTGAATTAGAGTGCGAGAATGAGCGCGGACTAGCGTGGTGGTCTTTGGGTCTCGTGGTGACAGGAAGTCTGCGTCCAGGAGTGGGACACTTATAGATTGATAAACAAATGATTAATTAAATATTAAAGTCAAGTTAGTAACGGTGCTTGAAACCCATAGTACGCAACCCTGGATTTCCTCACGTGTGTTTGGCTTCAATCCATTAGCTATCCACTTCAGAAAATGGGTCCTGTCACCATAAGTAATAAAGTCTAGCGGGGGATGGATTGGCAATATTTCATTTGTTAACCTCCCATATGCAGGCATTTTTATACTAAAACATTTTTACATTAACTTGCCCGCATCAGTGTTCCCAGCTACATACGATGTGGGAGTCTTCAAAAGGAGAGTGAATAGGTTTTTATAAGTTAGTGCGTTCAACATCTTAGGCTTCATCAATACTTATCATCAGGTGGGATTGTTGACAAGCATTAACTTATTTTATGTAAAAAAAAAATTGTAAAATATTAATTTAAAAAACATGACAGCCTTATTTCTCGCTACCCGAATTTTGAGTCTAAATTCTGATTTCTAAAATCTTCATATTACTAAAGTTGTAAGCATTTATTCAAATCGTGACAGTTAAATATTCATCAAGTTATTGCAGGCTTTGGTTTGACTTTGGTTTGACTTTGGTTTGCCTCTCCCGTTCGAAAGAACAGAGTAGGAATTTTGAACGAACCTGTGATTTTGAGTAATTATCAGTTGCCTGCTGAAGGAAAATATCGTCAGGGAACACGCAACTTGACTACATTTTATCATAGATATGTTACATGTTAAAAATCATAACTTCAAACCGTTAGCGGTTCACTACAGAATATATACGGGCGTTTCCTTGTTTGAGCAGCAGAGCGATCACAACGCTCCAGTTAGGATTGGTAGGGGTAAGTTGCCAAGTGTTGAAGTGTGTGTTGAAAGTTGTAATGCTGCCTGAAAGCTTTTGACATGGCATCACGACTACTATGTCAAAATAAAAACCGGAATCTACGGTTTAACATGCTCTCCGAAATATGAAAGTGTTCAAAAATTTTGTCACTAATACTCCTCACACATATTTTCTCAACTACAGACATCGGATTATGAGCGCTTTTACCTGGAATGCATCTCATTTGAAATTCTTGATATTCGAACGCGAGATCGCATTGTTGAGGCTGGGGGGGCCTGAGCTGCTCCAGACTGAAGTCCCGTTTACACGGCTTGTCTTGTGAAGCGACGCCATTACCAGCCTCGCAGCTAGCGTGAAGCGTATTCGCCAGTGGTCCAGTGACTTGGCTGAGAGGCAAGATGGCAGATCCAGTTGTCAAGTGCTGTACGTCCATGCCGAATGGCTGAACATGCCAGAAATATGTGTCCGGCGCTGGCAATGCTTTGACATTGCAGTTCAATGTCTCCTTTACAAGACTGATACCGTGATGCGTGCATTCTGGTGGATCTGAAAAAATTGACGCACAGTTCGGTTTTCAGTCTTTGGTTACTGAATAGGGATTGTTTAGCAACCTGACTACAATGCTGTATATCCTAGTAAATGGCTAGGAACAATCAGTCTCGATAAAATAAGTGTAATATTGGGTGCTCGATCGTTTGTCTTGTTCTGAAGTTACAATATCAGATACAAACACAGCAACGATTATGTTAAATTGTTATTATGTTTTTAATTAGAATATATATTTTTTTAATTGATTTAGTCAACTCACAATAAACGGTAACAGTGATGTGTTCAGCTCTCGTTTCGCCGACGCTGTTGTGAGCTGAACACGCGTACCTGCCGGCGTGTCTCCGCGTCGCTTCCTCCATGAACAAATATGGAGAAGACGTGTTATAGCCCCAGATATCACCTGGTTTTATTTCTATATCCTGAAAATAATGAAATAAAACTAAAACATTTTATATAAAATTCTTTGATCGACGCCCTGCGGAAGCGCCTGAAGGTAAAAGCTTTTTGGATAAACATAAATGTACTATGCATTGAAACAAGAATGTCAGAGATTTCTGTGATAAGGAGGTATCACAGATAATGTAAATTTGAAAGAATCGTGGTCATTTTTCCGGTTAAAATCAATGAGCTATAGTGCTGGGCATGGGTCGCTGCCACAATGAGGAGGGGTTACGGTCATAGCCTGCCACACAGAATAAAGTGCGTGTTGGCTGACTTCATATACCTTTGAGAGAAGACTCTACTAAGGCTCTTTGTCAATTTCTTATGAATCATATTATTTTTGATACTGATGGCTTTTTCCATAAATAATCTCATAAAATTCCTTCTATAAAGTCCTTTAGAATAAGATCAAGAGTAAATATTATAAGTATGTCTTAACCTAAGCAATAATAACTTAGCAACTTTTATTGAACAAATTCTACTTAACACAAATATTTGTTAATAAATTTTCAACGAAATTCAAAGGGTTTAATTCTTGGGCTTGTATAATGGCGTAATGGAAAAACGATATTGCTTAATGATTTTTCTTCTTTAACGGCCAAAGGTTACTCAATTTTGAGACTGAAACAAAACATTGAAAAATCAGTGGTGCGTACAGAATTTTCTACCCGGGACCAATGCACACAATCACTTTTAAACTACTAGTCCATTTAAATATTCATTAATATACATAACTCACATTAAAGTACCATGTAAACTTCTCAACAGGTGGATTGGCCCTTACTTCGCATTCCAAATGCAACGGATCCACTTCCACCACCTCATTCAGTCTTCCATCTCCCACCATCGACACCTCTACTATTGGACTATCTGAAATTATTTTAAAACTCTTTATTTAACATTAAATTAATCCCAATGCTTCGCGCCGTTCAATCAAAAGCCGTAGTTCTTCGCGGTATATTTGTAACGTCACGTGTCAAACACATAGTTGATCCCGCGGAGAGATTATGATAATTAAATAGCAACTAAAATTTGTATCTTGCAACATTTTTTACCTTTCAAAACAGTTAACTTGTCTTTTACTTGTAACTCACTTTGCTCTGTAAATTTGTATCATAATACAAAAAATTACCTTTATTAATATTTATTATTAGTAGGTATATTACGTCCACAATGTATACCGTGGTAATTTGTAATTTAGGTACCATTTAGTTCGTAAATTTTATGATTCTATATTTGTCATTGTAATGTATGCTTTTTTGGTTACCTTTGGTATCAGAAATGCACCGACATCAACTGAGCTTTAATATATTCGAATCTCACAATTAAAAATCAATCTTTATTGTGTTATAATGCTAATTAATGTTATGGTCAATTTAATTATAATATATGTTTTTAACATAATAAATGGTAATTTTTTCGGTAATTTTAACCATATTCACCAATATTTCGGTTGCAGTATTGGACAGTGGTTCAACGTCTTGTTTCTATGGATGTTGCCCGTCTATGGCAGATGGCGACCAATTACTATTTTGCCCGTGTGCTCCTTTGTTGACTAATGACTTAAAAAAATCTTTGTATTTTTTTTTGCTTCAATGTATTTCTGCGCTATACAAGTAGGTATATGAAATACTTACAAGTAACATTTAAAATTATAACGTCTGCTTTGGAGTCCCTACCCGGCGCCATTACTGTGTTCGTAGCTACACACGCCAATGTAGCTCCATTGTCGGCCACCGATGGCGTTAGTTCCAGGAATGATATGGCAGTGCTCGTGGCGTTCACCCAACTCTAAAAAATGTATTGAAGTTTTGTTGCGAATGCTGGGTTTAAAACCCGAGCAGGGGAAGGATTCTAAGATTCAAACAATGAATTTGAAAAAAAAAATCCAGCATCATCCACGCAATGAGAGATTCAATGGCTTAAAAATAAATTACTTTGTTATTAAAGAATACACGCATTGATGATTTTCACTAGGAATAAAATACAAAACTGAAGAAATACAGTTGGAACTTAACTGGATCATATATAGACAAAGCTGCTCTTATTACATGTTTTTAGCTTATAAAGTAACTCATGTAAATTGTTTATTTTATATTTGACTTTGTTTTAACTAATTGAGTATTTAAAAACACAAATAAAAGAAAAATGCAACAGTGTTTCTGTAAATAAGAATTAAAAAATATAAAAATATTGTAACTAAATTAAATATTATAAGAGAAGGTATACAAGTTTTTCAACGTTCGTGAACCAATTAATATAAAATCAGCAATTCCCACCATTAGATTCAAACCACTTTTATTCACTGAACGTAGTTTTGCTATTTGAATTTATTGCAGAATAGCTTTTTGAGTCAGAGTAGATACAATGAATATTGCAGCCTAGTTAATAGACTTCGGACCTCTCGAGAGAGGCGATTCGGGTTTAATGAACAGTTGGAGTAGACATCAAGTAAAATGCATTATGTTATCGTGTTTTGGTCTAAGTGCGTGTATCAGTTTACTCGTAACTCAACGAATCCTAGACCGGTATTATGAGCGAATTACATTACACATTGTATATATGTAGTAGTTCTAGGTTTCTGAATCGGGGGTAATCGCCCCGGCACGGCTAAAATAGCATTCTGCGATGAGAATCGCGATGGGAAGAAGCGATAGATCGTAAAATTTAATACATAAAATTAGATGACAGATCAGTGGTACGTGGGTGGGGGAGGGGAGTAAAATTAATTTCGATAACACATGTTGGATTACATGTATTATGACCATATTCATAATTGGACCTATATCAATAATATAATAGATCTGCTAAATGATTTTAATACAGCATCTGTAACCTGATTGCTGTGCTGCGTTAAATGACGGTGGTCTAACCACCAGGAGAGTTCCGGTGGAGGGTATGATCCGTATGCCGCACACTGGACGATGGCTGGCTTGCCCGCTTGCAAGATATCCTCAATAGTTCCTTGCACCCAATGAATCGAAACATTGTAAGCGGGTACTGAAAAAACGAGAAAAAATATTATTTTACAATTTAGATGACCACACTTATAAATTTACAAATTAGTGCTTTTACATTTATTATTCAGACAAATTTTATAGGAACAATTAAATACAAATTTGATAAATGCAAACATAAAAATATCTTTATAAATTTATGTAACAGACAATGTGTGGATCCAGAGTTTTAGTTTTAGTTATTTACGTCCATGCTACGCTTGAAATAAAAAAAAATATATAAATGAATGAGAAATAATAAATTCAATTATAGGCAAAAAAAATATTTCGCGTTTAACAATGTGTTTATATTATAAGATTTATTTACTTACAATACAATTCAATCTGTAACGAAGCAGTTACAGGTGCTGTCAGCTCGGTGTTCGTGGCTCTGCACGAGAGAGCGGCAGCGTTGTCTCGAGCGAGAGGAAGATATAGTTCATTTTCTCTCACACCTGGGATGTCACTGATGCCGTCCGAAGCGTCGACCAATACTTCGCCGGAGTACCAGCTGATACGAGGCGGCGGACGACCTGGAAATATTGGAAATAACTGTTAGTCATGTTTATGAGGCGTTTAATATCTTATCGACTTCTCCGTAACTCAGTGACGGGTTCGATTCCCGACCAGGTCAGACACTTATGTGACAGATAACTGTTGAACAAACATTTTTTTGTTCTCGGGTCGTGGGTGTGTGTGATATTCTATTTGTGTAAGACTTGCCACCCACGACACAAGATATCTTGATGTGGGATGTGAATACACATTAATATAAATAAAATATTATTTTTTCTTTCTTTGCACACGCAATAAAAGACAAAAAAAATATTTCATGCACAGAACTTTAAAAAACACGCCTACTGCACAGTTTACAGAACTGAGTTAGATTTTAAACAATATAAAAAACTGTACAGTAGTTTGCTGCTTCCATTCAAAGAATTATACTCTCGTGCATTTACAGTATGAAACCAACGGTCGCATGCAATTTAAATTTGTCAGTAGTAGGCAATTAGTTGGTAGGGTAGTCGAAAGCGACTATAGTTGCCTCTACTTAGAAGGAACAAAGGAATGGCAGCTAGCCACTGTAATTTATTCTCTTTAGGTTATATTACTGCAGAAAAACAGTATACCCCAGAATTTTGAAATAGGGTTTTATACGCTGATGATTCAATTTCTAATCTAGGTCAAGCAAGTGCGTATTAAAATAATAGTTTTAGTACTTTTAAATAATACGCAGAGGAGTTTCATTTGCCGTTTCTTGTACATTATAACGTACTTTTACGAAACAGTAGTAGGCACGAATTAATGAGGCTCATAGTTGTATCAATACTTACTTGTAATTATTGAATTTGGGTTTAATAGTAATCATAAAGGTCCACACGTTTTTGTCCTACACTAAGCATACTATGTATGGCGAAAACACATAACAAAACATTACAAAGAAAGAATGGCAAATACGTATCTGTTATTATTTACACATCGCTGGAGCAGCAAACTTCTCGCTCAGCGGTCAACTTCATTACAACTGGGCCGTTAGTGCAATCATTTAGTGCTATTTGTTTATATTAATTACTTTAAAATAAAATAACGATAAAATTATTTTTGCAAAAATACACCTAACACTAATTCTTGCAAAATTTTTTCTTGAGTTACATGTCTTTGCGTGTGTTTTTCTTAAACAAGTCATCTTTAACCAAAAAGTAATTAAGAGGAAATCCCCATCAGCGATGAGGCAGCCTTTTGCTAATACTAAATATCCAGAAATAATTACTGATACTGTTTGTGTCTTTCTTTCTGTGCAATAAAGAGAATTTTGCACAAAGGGTATCTTTGTTGTGTTTTATTGTATTGTACCTCCTATGACAAGGCAGCTCAGCACGAGGGTGTCTCCCTCGTGGTAAGGTCCAATTTTCTCCTCGACTTTGTTACCTAATTCGTCCAGGAAAAACGGCACACTCGGGAGTACTGTAATAAGGAAACAAATCATACAAATAGTTAATACAAGTCACAAAACATACAATTTCATAATAATTTTTAAGAACTTAAATTTTTAACAGACATTATGAACTTATGTCGTTACAGAAATAAAATTGTTCCATCACATTAGGTGTAAGTACAATTTAGGCAACATTGTGTACCTTTGACGAATTATCTTCACTGATGGAATTCTACGTCGAGTTTTATTTATCAAACAATTCCATTTGCTCAAGTTTGTAAAACATAAATAAATCAATCAATTTAGCTTAAACAGGTGTTGTTCATGACACATTACATCAAAGAAATAACAAAAATAGACGCAAATACTCGGAAACAATTTTATTTACCTTGTTATGCATGAATAAACATGTCAGTTACTTTCAATCTATCCGTCTAAACAAATACGATATGTTCTTACATTTTTGTTTGTTGAGACCACCACAGTTTTGAAGCATTAGGTCGATAACGTAATTTATTTCCAGCAAAAACCGAACCTTCCCGACTGGCTGCAGTGTGGTAAATCTGAATTATGTCATTTTCTTACGAAATGTCATACGTCTTATTGATCTTTATATCTATCCTCAATTTTCTTCTTGAATGAAGATAATTTCCTTAATAAAGAGATACAATAGAATATTGCGATTTTATTCGATTAAGCATGGAATACATAGGATTTAAAAGGATCACCATCGAATAAAGGATACGAAGGTGGAGCAGGCGTTTAATAAGACAATTTATTTGATTCACAGCTTTTGATTGAAAGGTAATCTCCTGTAGTGCCTGATTTCATAATAGACGTAGACTTTTCGTAATATTGCAGACATGTCGAATAACATGAAACTTTTGAACTGTTCTCGACCGTATAGTGAAATACACATCTAGATTTTAAATTATGCGTTATAAGTTTCAACTTTATTATTAAGGACATCTGTCCCATAATTTCGATTATTTTTATTACCTGCTTCTGATTTTTCTTATATATATTATTTTTTTATATTTATCTTATATATATAAACCGCATGCGACTAACTTCGCTATTTTTGTATTTCTTAGTAATACAGACCTGCAATCTAAGTTTTGGTTACTAAGTTGGTGTTACAGGTAACATAGATTAATCCAATGACCAGCAGTTATACAGAAATCATGATAAAATTGATGTACTGTAAATGAAAAATAATTTTGTTTACTGCCTTGATTTATTCCTAATAGCGGTTACAGTAACTATTACAAGGGACGGCATGACTTATAGAATACGTTATTCGTATTTACCCATTACGTTGCACGTTGGTTTAAAAACGTTATTATAGGTTTTATGACGTTATGAAATATTTATTATTATCACAAGGTAAGTTATGTTCGCCAATCCCTACACAGAGCTGTGGCTTGTAGATTTAAGTCATATTTTAGGCTTCGAATAAATTTATGGAGAAATCACGCAAGTATCCTTATGTTTTCCGTCACCATTATTGCAAGTCATAATTCATTCTAATACTCCCGTAACTTCGGCTGATATAACAACCTATATTGATACGTAACTACAGGCGTATATTCATGGGTATCGCGGTTAAGGTATATACTATGAACTAATTTTTGATATGTGCATCTACCACTCACTTTAATTTCTTTGTAATAAAGTATCTATTATTTCGTGTATTTGTAATAGTATTGTAATATCATAAATGTTAATAGAATCTTTCTACATATCAACTGAGATATACTTACTGCGTTTTCTGTTGAGAAATGTCAATTTTGCATTCCCTTCAAAAATCGGACATGACCAATCCCTAAATTGTAATATCCAAAAATTTGTCTTTACCTTTCCTAACAAGTAATACGAGTATGTTGTTAAATTATGTTACTTATTATGAGCTCAATGAGCAGGATTGCCAGGTAACTTGAATGTTACTACTTGTTTTCAAAAACTCACATAGTAATCATTTTATTGTACATAAAAAATTACGTGACATCCATCTCAGGTGTAGAATGTAAATTGTTTTCTAATATTTATATTTTTAAAGTGATTTAACGACACGTTTCTGGCGCTTAACTTTTAAGAAAATGTTTCGAGATCATTTAATATAAACAAATCTGTTCAAATACCCTTTGTAGCAATATCGTGGTAATTCCCTAAACAGTCATTCATATTATTCATAGCTTTAAACAGGATTGTACGTGCAGCCTATAATTATTGTAAGGCCACTAACTGCGAGTTTTTTTTTGTTCAATTATTAAATCGATATGGGGTTTTTGTTGTCTTAATCACGATTAATTTATGGATTAGTTAAATTACCCGTAAGTGAATCAAGGTTTAGTTTTAGAAATAATGAAACCCATCGTCAGAACGAGTTCCAGACTTAAGTCCATTCTGGTCTAATACCGGTTGGAATATTTTACACATCTTTTTGAATAGTATGAAGTAAGTCGCGCCATAACTTTTCCTGTATTTGTTATTGGTTTGTATGAAGACATCTACTTTACATTGTAAATACTTATTAAAAATTTGGCTGTGAGTTCGTGTTGATTAACATGGTCGAACTATGGACGCTTCATACAACGACAATAAATATTTCATTGTAAAAACCTATTGAAACATTACTTATTCGTCTACGCTTCGTGCCGAGAAATATATTTGTCGCACCAAAATATTGTTATTCATGTTCTTGTTTATATTGCAATATTTATTTATTACACGCCTTTATATTTACATTTATTTTCGCCTAACATTTTATATCCTTTTCCGGAAGAATATAGTATTCTAAATGATCTATTGTGTTCATATCAATAATATATTATAGTATAATCTATACTAATAAATAAAATTGGAGTGTCTGTTTGTAATATTAAAATAACCGCTTTTTACTACATGTATATGAATGTATATACGGTACATATATCGAAGTAACATTTTTTAGAATTTTTGTCTGTCTGTCTGTCTGTTTATTCCGGCTTATCTCTGAAACGGCTGGGCCGATTTTGACGGGACTTTCACTGGCAGGTAGCTGATGTAATAAGGTGTAACTTAGGCTACTTTTATTTCTACTAAATAACTTTCTTGTTAAATTCCACGCGGACGAAATCGCGGGCACAGCTAGTTATAATATAAGACGAAAATGGAACAGATATATTTTGAAACAAAAAAATATGTAACGAACAGATTACACCCCGTTACAGTATTATTATTAGTACAGATGTGGTCTCTACGGCACTCATCATCGCATTTCGAAACTACTACACTATCAGGTTCGATCTTCTCCGACTCGCAAGGCCAATCTGATTTGTTAGAGATGACGCACATTCAGAATACGCTGTGGTGTGCAGTATTTTTCCGAAGCACTCGATAAATAATTTACAATAATATAATGTTTAAATATTGCAGTACAATAAATAAAATCATCAAGAAACTCACCTATAACTGTCAAATTGACACCAATATTCCTCGTAGGAGATAGCAAGAAGTCGACTCTACAATGATACAGAGCTTGATCTTCGTCTCTCAAAGACGAAACGGTAATTTCAGTGGGTTGTACACCGAGGTTCGCTTTTAATCTGCCACTCGAGTTGTATACGCCGGACCATTCAGTCTGTATACGGGCATCGTAGCTGCAATGAAAACGTGATTAGATGACTCGTTTTAGTATTGGAGATGAGCGAAGAGTACCTAAGTATTGTGAGAAGTCACTTCCATTTTACACAAGCATTTGTATGGTAATAGTCAGTAAACCAGTGGATAAACTGCGTATGGATATTTAAATAATAAAATTTTATTCCAAATAACGCTTTATAAGTACTTTTTGAACACTAAACTATTTATTGGATCAGAAAGTTCCTGCCACGTGCAAGAATACGTCTATACTAGTCATGAGATTTAAATGAAAGTGTCTGAAGTGTTCGGATAAAGAAGCGCATTAGCTCTTACCGCTAAATACTCGTAGGTCTTTACAAGTTGTTTCGACATTAGTAATGTAATAGGGCGATTAACGATCAAACGAGTCACCAGATGATAAGTGGACACCATGGCCTATAGACTATAGAAACACCAAAGGCATCACCGAAGCGCCGATATTGTGTTGCCTATCGAAAATTAAGCGGGGGCCTCGCATTGTTACTAGCTCTGTGACAATGCAACCGAAACATGTATGAAACAACGTATGAAATGGTTGATTTCAGAAAGTAGGAAACCAGTCGGGAGAAATACCCTTCCACAGCTTCTACCGTGCAAGTTCCGACTGGATTAAACTGAGTGGTACAGAGCCCATTGACCTCCAACAAGAGAAACCATTTGCCATAGTTTTGGTTTTTGTTCAGCAGGTTGTATCACTAGCNNACTTGGACTCAAGGATGTAAAATAATTAAAATGTAATTATTTAATAAAAATGTAATCCTCCGTTATGGAAAATAGAAAGTATATTAGTTACCAAGTTTTGTATTATTTATTTTTCCTATTTTTTATATATGATCAGACCCTACCGAAAAGCTGGTAACATACTCCCAAGTAGAATATTCTACTCACAGTTAGCAACAGAGTATACTTACCCATGATTAGGTATTAAGCTCACGTTCAAGCATTCAGGTCTTTGAAATAATAATTCAGTTTACAGTGACTTTTTGACATTAGAATAACTTCGGTTCATTGTTATTACCTGCCTATCTTCAAATAGTAATAGAAGTTTAAAGATATTTACGTAATTTATCTGGAAAGTGGACACTAATACATCTACTACATAAGTATGTTTGCTTAGGCCATTTTATACCGTAGTTATTTATTAACACGATTTTTATAGCGTTATTACGACTGATTATTATGTAAAACTAATTATCGTTAATTTCGTCATGATAGAAGTATGTGTTTCAGTTTCAAGGGAGTTTGTACTGAATTATTTACAAATGGTCCATTTCGATTCGATGTTCATACAGAAATAACAATACTTCTGAGACTGACAAAGGCGGCTGTGGGTTTGTTGAGTTAAGGAGGCCCAAACTTGACAAATGAGCAGATAAACCATCTCATGTTAAGTGGTTATGACCGCTAAAAACACCACGGTAAAGATAAGGTTAGCACACCTAGTTGTTCTACGGAAGAATCAGACCTGGCTCGGCGAACTGCAGATTCTACCATGTTATATTACCGCTTTCTTAAATCTGCAGTTTTTAACTTTTCCTGCTCGTAGTCACACTAGTACCTAAACGAGAAGTTGAGCTAGCGCGTTTTCTTATTCACTTATTGGATGCTGTATTAAAAGCTTTGCGTGTTCAGCAATATTTAAGTAAGATAGACAGCTTGTGTTATTTGGAAGCAATCAATTCAATTATGCATTTTCAAGCTCGGTAACAGGAGATTATTATGCAATACTAGTTAAGCCTTGTTGGAGTCCGACACGTAGTTTGACAACTAAATTCTTCAAAAATCAATACTACAGTTGCGGGTCTTACCTGAACTGAAATAATATAAATTGTTTAATTTCCAAAAGTTTTCCATTACCTGTAAATGGGTGAATTATCCTTATACCATACTAAAAGCATGAGTTCGTCGTTGGAGATTTCAGGTGTGGTGTCGCAACGTAGAGTCGTATTGCCACCTTCCAACGCCTCTTGAGATGATACAGGACCTAGAAATAATGGGGAAATATTAACAATAGATATGTAACTGTCGTTTTCTTTGTTATATATTCGTATTTGATATTGATATGTTGAGTCATGTAAGTCATGACTATGGTGTGACAGATTGATTTATTTCCCAACCGTTAAAGGAATGCACAGCAGCTGACAAAATTAGCCAGATAAAGAAATTTCAGAACATCTCATTAAGTCCAGTGTAAGCCATTTGATTGAGTTGCATCGTCCACAAGTGATTTAAGCTGAATATCAGCGTATGAAAGTGGGTTTAAGTTAACGCTATCGCTAATTCACTGATGAGATTATATTAGTCGAAAACAATGCCAAATTCAGTGCGTGGAGACATCGTTCATTTCGTTTGCTGCGATATGGTATAAAAGAAAAATTATAGAGACAGAAGGTTGACAGGTAAGCCGTATTGGGGCGGCTTAGAATACTCCCCCCAATCCCATGCTGGCAAGAAGGTGTCGTAAGAGGCGACAGAAGCCAGCCCGTTTGGTGGTAGGGTTTCGTGTAAGGAATATATCATCAATATTATTATTAAGTCATTAATATTATTACTGGTATTTTTATAATTCCGTGAAGCCTGCCTGGCTAGCTAGCAACTTCCTGCTTGAGTCTGCCGCCAAACGACTCGTCGTGTTCCGGCTGGGAGCTTGAGAGTCTTCTTTCTAACTTTCTTCTCATTTCCTGGCCGACAACGCATCAGTGATACCTTTGGTCTTGCTGATGTCCATGGGCGGCGGTGACCACTTGCCATCAGGTGGCTCTTCTGCTCGTTTGTCGGCTATTAACATAAAAAAAAACTTTATCTGTCATAAGTTCGTCGAGACTTGCCTGTCAAGAATCTCTCTCCGCCACCGCAATATCGCCGTGACTATAATCATGACGAATTTGCTGTGATATTATAACCATCGGTTATGATAAATGTTTGGTTATGATATGATTGGGTTACTACTAAATAAATATGCAAGTACGTTATAGTCATTTACGTTCATAACAATTGCATTATAAGTCATAATTGCCCATTCAACAAATCGTCGACCTCGAGGTCAAACATTGGTCATTAGCTTACTCGTACCATTTCGACTGTTCCTAAGTTCTATGAAGGCAACGGCACCTCGCTGTTTCTAAGTCATCAGTCCATAGTCGAGGGCCGACCGGTGTTCCAATTATTATACTCGTAAACATTAATCATTTACAAAAATACAATCTCACGCATTATATGTGAGGTCTTTCAGACATGATATATGGTTTCTTGTACCATAAGGACCGCATACAAAAATGAATACTAGTCTCTCCAGAAAACAGGAATTCCGCTGAGAAAACACTGTTATTAATACTGATACCACCGTATTACATGTGTCTCGTGAATTTGCTTTTATATAACTTGTATAAAGAAGAAACCAGATGGCCTCATTATATACTGAAGTGCAATTTTTGAGCCCATATAGAAATAAACTTAAAGTTTAGGGACTACTTAAGATGGTGGAGGGGTTCGGTTTCAGTGTATATCTGAAGAAAAAGTATACGTCACGTTTTCGATATTTTTGTTTATTGGCAAAACGGACAAAAAGCAAACTGAATGGTAAGTGGACACCATGCTAAGGGCGTCTCGGATGCGTCTCTGACTAAAGGGGAAGTCGTGTTTTTGTCTGCTAATAGATGGGCGATACATTTTTGAGAATATTTGGTCTTTTAAGAAAGATAGAAAAACATATTTATTCTTTCTCAAAATTGTAGTATACACATGAATAATTAAATAATAATAATAATAACTGCTATGACAAACATATTAAAAAAAATGAAAAATCCAATCGATGATGCACTCAAAATCAACACAGAAAAGGTGCGCACTCAGACATTGGCCTGGGGGAGCCACACCTGCCTGATATTTCAGTTTGACCCGAGCTCCCGAGTTGTTCATATAGTGTATCGCAATATAATTAATAAGTGCCTAAAGAATTTTCAATTAAATGCTAACATAATAAGCATTTAGAATATTTATTACTAAATAACTTATATTATAGGGTCTGCATAGCAATAAGAGGGTTTTGAATTGGCGCGCTGTCTTGCATAAATAGCACACGGCCAGCTAATTTCCCACGTCTCGTCTACATGACTGCCTCATTTGTTTGGGTCAATAAATTGGCATAATATTGGCCATTCATCGTCTCTTTATAAGTAATTATTTAACAAAATTCATCAGTTTTTTCAGAAAATAGTCACCATAATTGAAACGCGGAACTCTCTACTTTGAATCATTTAAGCGCTTTTCTTTTTACATATTACTAGTCACTTCATAATATCTGGTATCTGGGAAGTTTTGTAATCAACCGTCCCATTTAGCAAATGTAATGATTGCAATTTAAGTTTTAAAAAACATTTTTTTCAATTTACAAACAAATTCACGTAATTCTGTCCATTAATTTCTGAATTCACATTTCTTGAAGGGGCCAGTTGTCCTACATTCAGTGAATGTTTAATTGTGAAAAGTAAACCTTAACTTTAAAATTGTAAAAGTTGTTGTGATTCTCGTAATTTATATATAATTTGTTATCCAGACGTCGATGTTTTGTTTGATTATTTTTATTTAGTTCTAAATATAAATAGACAGTGGTTTCCTAGTGGTATGAACATGGGTTTCCCGTACGGTAACCTCGAGTTCAAAGCCCACACCCGCCTGTACTTTTATAAATTTTTGTGCGTATTGCAAAATAATTATCACTTTGGTGAAGCTTCTGTGAAGGGAAATATCGTGAAGAAATCTAAATACCTGGAAGTTCTCCATTATGTTTTTAAAAGTATGTGTAATCTGCCAGGCTGCACATGGCTAGCGTGGCTGACTATGGCAAACCCCTCTCATTGGTAGAGACCGAAGCACAACATTGGGACAATCATTGGTTGTAATCATGATGAAACTTGTAATCTGACCTTTATCTGTATACACGGTATTCATTAATTATAAGATGAAACCTTGAAGGTGCGGTGTATAAAGTTCCATTTATTCTGTTGACCAACGCAAGAGGTATTGGCGCCAGGTTCTTATCAAAATACCAGTAATAATACGAGTAGTTTGAAGTACTGGTATCAAAAATCCTGACGGTACTCGTACATGGTGGTGAACCACCACATATTAATTGCTAATTGTCAATTATTATTTATGCTGTGTACAGGAAGTAATGATTAAAATAATGAAGATGTTGCCAGGTTCGCATTTTTAATGTCGTAATAAACAAAGTATCTGATGCAACATACCATCGGCTCCAGGTATAAAGCTGTAGGCTGGGTAACAGATTAGCAGTAATACGTGTATCAGCGCCGGAGAAACGCGCATCCTACGGCCCATCCATGCTCTCGCGTACCTCTCTCATTTGTCAACCGTACCACTCATAGATACGATAATCTGTTTCAAATTGATAGCGCTGAAGGTTCTTCAGCATGTAGAATATGTTTTGTAGAGTTCCTGGAAACAACAATAATTTATGAGAAACATAGTTTTAGTGTTACTAATAACAATAACAAGGTAATGATTGAATAATAAAAATTTCACAAGAGATAGAACCTTTGTAGATTCACACGAGGTAGGACTATCACCGCCCTCTTTATTTTTAACAGTGATGCATGTTCCTTTTAATAATCTTGTGATTCGGTGACAATCTAATAATAAAGACATTATATTAATAACTAGCGGCCTCATCCGACTTAGTTCGGGTTGGAATATTAATTATATATACATGATTATTGAATTTTTCATATTTTTTGCCTTAATTAGACAACATTGAGTTTACTAATATTTTATTTATTATCTGCACAATCACGTGTTCTTACTATATACCAATTATCGTGAAGATCGGTCATGCTGTTCTTGATTTATAACGGTACATACGGATAGACAGACAGGCAAAAAACGGTCAAATTAATGGAAGTGCGTCATAAATTGAATATTTATCATGAAATTTGACAAAAAAAATGGAATGTACAGACAGAAAGATATTATCGATCTATATAGATAGATTTTATATAGCCTATCATCTGCGCAATCGGGTGTTTTCACTACATACCAATTTTCATTAAGATCGATCAGGAGGTTTTTGAGTTATCTGGAAACGTTCAGATAAGCTCAAATTTTAAATAACTAAGTTTATTAGAGAATGATGATCAACACCAAAAAATACGTACGTTTGAATTTGTGATGCGTTCGTCGTACGTTTCAAATCGTGATGAGAGCAATGTTCTGGATCTAATTCTACATAATAATATTTTTCAGTGGAAGTATAATGGAAAAAATTGGCGGCTATTTCAATTATTGCGCAGCGTTCGTATTTTAAAACTGTCACACGACCCACGAGTACTTGTCAAATGATTTGTTCGAATCAATGTACCGAACGCAAAATAAAACAGAATTTTTATTTCGTTTTAAGCGTACGTTTCACTGAGTACGGAATTTTTATTATCCATTTGATATACTATACAATAATTTAATGTTATTTTACTTTGCTTCGGGGAAGGAAAACATCGTAATTTGCAAGTTAACTCCCATTTATGCATTGTAGATTAGAGTCTATGCATAGATGAGAGTATTCTATGGTATTGTCAAAGGTGTGCGGCTTTATTTTCAAGATTTGATGTGGATTTTCTTTGTTCAAATTCATGGGGTAGCAACCCAGAGAGAAATTGTAAAAAATAATTGGATATGTAATCTTATAACATAAATGCTAAGAAAAAAATAAAGGAATAAAAAACCTTTTCTCTTTTTTTTTAAGTTTGTTAAATAGGAAATTGCACTTCGATTCGACGTTGGAACTGTAGCAATTAAGACTGTATGCCATATAGATGTATGGATTTCTCAGTAATGAACATCATCAGCATCAGTGATGAAAACGGCGAGTATCCATCCATATTTAAGTCATTTATCACACAGACAGATAAATTTCAAAACAGATAAATTTGAATGAAGTCAAAAGATTAAGTAAGTTGTGATTAACTCGATTCGTGAAAATTGTGAAAGTATTTTAATTGCGTTTTCACCACTCATCCTCTGAAAGTATTTCGTGGTACCTTGAAATCAGTAATGGTAATAGCTACAACACAAGGAAATATACTGTATAATAAGTATAATGTATATCTTGGGCGTGTAATGGCTCCACAATTTCTTGAGCCCAAACTACCCTTTTCAGACGAGACTATAGTGAATGGTCTTTATATTAGAAAGTCGCTAGTCTCTATACGGCTTAATTTAATTCCGGTAGAACTCGTGCATGATTTTAGGGGCTTATAGCCCGTTGGCCAGTTACCAACGTCCTTATAGCGTCGACCATGAAATATTTTTACATTTTTCGGTTGAACTGTCGGAGAGTCATAGGGAGATGAGTTATCAATATTATTTTACATTTATATTTCTTTGAAGAACAGTCACACAAAGCAGACACCGATATCTTTATTAAAATATTACCATTAGATTATTCAAAGCCAGACGTTTACATAAGTAGTAATACATTCACACTCCCAAGAAATGTCAGCTTTGCCTCAGGTTCCTACATCCTTAATTACATATGTTAATGAGTTGTACTTTATCTTGATTGATGGGATATTTTACACGTTGGTCCAAGTTAATTCTCTAGTGCTATTTGTGTAGGAAAAATGATCGTGGTGCTAACAATTTAAATAAAAATAAAGATTATTGGCAGGCGCGCAAAACAAATAAGGAAGGGAAGTGCCATAGCGCACCTTTAGAATGAAAGTGACCTAACTCAAAATTCCTGAAATTCCAGATTTTATTATAAATTTACTTAAAAAAGCCTACTCTAGAACTCCATGGTGAAAAAGAGCCCGAATTATGAGTGAGAAAGGGAAAAAGGGAAAACCTCATACATCAGTCTCTTTAAATTTACGCAAGACCATACATTTTTGAAAACTTTCTTCGTAATTTCCCATAAATTGCAATTTTTGAGTTAAGTCCCTTTAATTCTAAGGGTGCGTACTGAATTTATTTCCGTTATCAGTATCGTCAAAGTCAAGCTAGCTTAAATGATCTTAACGTCAAATCACTTCACATAAAAATATACCTTATGTATTAGTAAAATAACAATTTTATAAATTTCTAAAATTTTTTCTACAAGCTGTTGTCAGATAAAATAACCATATTAAGTCAAAACTAACTTAATTACTTACTTAATTATGTTATGGATGACGTTCTACTGTATTCACAATGGAACCATGTAAAGTAAAAACTTGCTTATGAGTTTCATATTAAATTCTGGATTCGTAATGGACTTAGTGGCATAAAGTAAACTTAACAAATTGTACCTTGATGTCAAAGATAATGATGTTGAATACTTATTAATTAAATGTGGATTAATCTACTTTCCAACGATCCGCACGACGAAGAACGACACGAAGAAAACACGAAGAAACACGAAGACCATGCGAAGAAAACATTCACTTAAAAAAATCACAGTGAATACCAACATACATGAGACCAAACCAAGTTGACTTTGCGAGGGCGGGGATTCTAGCACATCCAAAGATATATACCATCATACATTGTGCTCGCGGATTGTTGCAAAATAAATTAATACTTATTTATTAATGATGAATCTCTATAAAGTAACCTCTGATACTATTAACTTTTTGAGTATTAAATTAACTATCTATTAATGTAATTAAATATTAATAAAGAAAAATAAAAGTTAGCTAAGCTTTTTCCTTTGAATCGTGTGCCACTTCCATTAATTATATGTTTATAGTCATAGGCTTATGTCAAAGACATAAAATTTGCATAGCTAGTTTATAATACGATTATTACTTAAATTTATTCAAATGTAAAATACTAATTTGCATAACATACTCAACCATACCTCAATAAAGGTGCGAAATATTCAATAATTTTAATTTTATATCCATGTTGTATACATTTGTAGAAAATTCAAGGGATTTAAAATAAATGCGAATGTGTCAATATAACGTCCATTTTAAACATAAATTCACTAGTTGTATTACCAGACTTGGTTCTGCGATATATTTAAATGTACAACAATACATCGGTTTATGAATATACAATTAATAAATAACATGTCAAAGCTGTAAATCAATCGTTCTGACAAAACAAATAGCATGACTCAATTTACACAAAACAAATACTCAGCGTATACGTATGCATATGACCTCAATCTGTTACCTCATTCAGGAGTAACGCGATCACTAACACACGAATTCATTTTATTTTCCTTCGACAAATATCGGTTCACAAGTTAAATAATTTCCTCTATCGATAGATTGCCAGTAATCTATTGAATATTCTCATAGGCACCAATAACCAATTTTTCGCCTCTCAACCCTTCCATCAATTTATATTACCTACTTCTTTATTGTTAAACATAACTCATTCCCGGGAAATTATTTCGAGCATATCTATATTTGATTTATGGCGAAACTACATTTTGAAGTAATATATTTTTTTTATTAAATTAAATATATTTTAGTATAGTGTTATATAGTAACAAATATTTTACCAAATGAAACTGACCTTTATTTAAAGAAGGTGAATTTTATCCTCTCTCCATTTTCCACCTTTAGAAGTGGTATTAATTTTTTCTAAATTTTAATGTGATCAAACAGAAAGTATACCCTCTCAAACAAAAAAGGAATTTTCCAAATCGCTTTATAAATATCGGAGTTCTGAGGTAAAAAACATAAAAAATAATAAAAACGAATTAAGAACTCCTTCCTTTTTTAAAGTCAGTTAAATAATATTATTCGCCCCATGACTGTAATTTGCCCATAATCATAAAAAAAACATACTGTTCAAATTTTTCTATAAATTTCATTAAAGTTATATGTGTAGAATTTTTGTTAGTCTTAAGCAATGGAGTGATCTAAACAACTTGAAAGCAGAAGTGTTTTTTTTCTCTTTCTTTTTAAACCCAGATTTCAGCGTTACACATCCACTGTTAACTCATGTCAGAGTTTTTGGTTCATCCTCAAAAATTTCAAGTCAGGTTTTCACTTGTACAATGTGCTCGGCTGCTGGATAGTAAACAGAGGAAAACCTACCATGAAACTTTTTAATTGTAACGGGTACTAACTTTTTATATTTCATAATGATATTGGGACCCGGTGACGTGGATCATAATTACTGAAAGAAAGCGGTGCCGGCGAGAAATTCTTGACAGGTGGAATTTGACAGACACTGACACTAGTAGAACTAACTTTATAGACCTTAATGGGAATATATTGATTCCGGATTTCATCGACAAGGAACAGTGGTTAAGCAATGCCTAAGACTTTCGGGCGACATCAATAGAAAATAGCATTTGAAACTTGAATCGGCCACTAAACGATAATCCTCATTGTATCGCGTAGATTCTCGATTATGAAGAGAAATCTGTGCCATGTACAAAATTATTGTGCTGAAACCATTATACGTATTAGGTCAGGGTTTATAGGGAATATAACATTGATAATAACTCTGTGTAATTTATAATTTATTTGACAAAATGTATATGTATACTATTAAAAGCTTGATTTTATAACAGAACATTCTTACCATTTTACGGTGACAGTTATATAATAGACACAGACACATAGGTTGGCCTTCAAGGGTAACGTTATATTTTATATTTTATTATTCCTTTTATGCAAAAATAGGCGGAGTTGATATGGCAATAATATCAGTATTATATGAATATTATTAAAATACTTATCATATATTACGAATGATATTGCCAGATCTCAGTTCAATATTAGTTTTGGGTATGTAGAAATGTCCATTTACTGAAAATGAATGCCACGTGAAGTTTATCAATATCGTATTCATATTCATACACATATATTATATATGTAATCATCATAATATTATGATCAGTGAATTCACAAACGTAGGATTGTTTACATTAAATATTTAAAGGAAAATTAATGAAACAGTTTTTGTTTAAGCCAAATAATCTTCTAAGCAATTGGCTCTCAAATCCACATTATAGGTAAGAGTCTGAGGTTAGCGTCGATAATAAAAATTACGAATTGTCCAATATTAATTCACTTATTTGGTGAAAGAAAATAACGTGAGAAAGCTTATACACCTGAAAGTTGAGCGTCACGTTATAAATGCGTGTAAAGTATGTCATACCGATCGGCTAGTGTGCTGGACCCTTAATCACTTATGCCGAAAAAAAATTAGGTCTCATCAATTTAACGTGCTCTGGCCTATTTTCTTTGTTTCATATGATTTATAACTTTTATGCTAGCGAATATATTATACAAGTCGTGAGTAGGTAACTTCTAAAGATATCTCTATGTGCGTGTATACTTGTTTTGCGGTGGTGTGTAAACACTAAAAAATCTATCAGTCTAAAGTTGGGCAAATCTTTACATTTATATATGAAGCACATCAATTCACGGACGGCTACACGGCCAAAAACGCGCCGCAAGGTTCGACAGGTGTGGCGTTAGAGTAACTAAACTCATTTAAAGTTTTGCAGAATTTTGTTAGACTCAATTTAGTTAACGGATTTGTTACATGTACCTAATAGTGTTGTTAGTTTTACTTATATAAAATTAGTATTTATTTTTAATGAACAGTTGTTTTTAACTAAGTTAAAAGTAAGACAGTTTTGTTACTACCTAAGTTTAATTTCAGTTAAGGCATACGTGCAGTAATACGTACAAATAACTACTAAAATTTGAGGCAGATCTCAGCTGCACCGTAAAAGAGTTCAAGTGTTTATTAATTCGACCTTAACTGTGTGTATTAAAATCATGAAAAATATAAAGTCAATAAAAATTAATTTCATATGATATTTCACATTCTAAAATTTGAGGGTAACCTCAAATGCATTTATTGCTGTATTGAGTCTATTAAGGTATCAAATTTAAATTCAAATTACAGTAACCAAATTATAGTAGACTCGAAGCAAATTGGGTCCGACAGACGGACAGTCGACACGCGAGTGATTCTAAAAAGATTTCTCTTCCGGGCTTCGAAATACAAAAGAAACATTGTAATTTAATATATACAGAGTACGTCCCTGCCTTCTGTTATGTGACGGTAAATTCATTCTTTCCTATTGCATGTATGAGGTTTGGAGAAGGGTATTCAGCTACAAGGTGGTTTTGTGCTTGAAACGAATTTCTAGCGCATTTCTTTTGTTTAGGTTGATTGCGTGAACCGTGTGTAGAGATGTGCAGTAGGGAGGCGATATAGATAACATCGATACTTTGAATGATGTCAATCAATACCTTGTTGTATGTACACACACAATAACGGTCACAGCTCTTTGTGACCGTTCGAACGCGATTTTCAAAAACTACTGCGGGGATTTTGATGCTGTTTTTAATCTATATCTATACTAATAATAAAATTCTAACTGATCGATTTCTGTACATGAACGATACATGAGAAAAAACATTATAACGGGCCTTTATTAACGCAATAGAACTCGAAACAATAGTTGTTAGAATTATTGTCTGTTTGTCTGTGCGTTTGTTCCGGCTAATCTCAGAAACGGCTTAACCGATTTCGTTCTAGTTTTCACTAATGTATTGCAGTAAGCGTCACTTAATACTTCGAGTTTGTTTCATTGCAATCCGTTGATAAATAAAAAAAATATGAATTAATATATGTATTTCTAATTCACGGAACGAGAAAACCCCAAGAAAAATGCAGATGCTATCTTTAAGCATAAGGTAGTTTTTCGAAGCGAAGCCAGGGCATTTGATAGTTATAAATAATTACGTTGGTTAAAATGGAAGGCAAGTGTTCGGAGGTGCATATTAAAAAAAAACCTGACAAAAACTAGTAACAATTGTTTGGGTATAGTTACTATATGATTCTATTAATGATTTTCATAAATCATTTTTTTTAAACAAATCAAATGTAATATTAAGTATCCGAGAAAGATGAATGATTGTAAGGAGTGACCGGTGAGTACATGGAAGCTGATTGGAGCGCTGTGAAGAATCTATCCTACGCGAGTCTATCCTCGTTATTTAGAGCATATTCAATAATGCTGCTCCAGTGAATTGCGGGAGTATTTATTATTTTACATTTAAATTTTATGTAACACTGTAGTTAAACACTACTGAACAGAAAAAAATGTAAGAAAGTAAACAAAAATTTATACATTTTACAGAAATTATTACCCCTGTGTATTTATTTTTGAAATATTAAACCCTAACTTGAAATTAATCAATGATGGAGATTAAATTCCCATTACAATTCAATGATAACAACCGGGATTGATAGTTTAATGTGCCTTTCGGAGTACAGAAGTGCTAAAGAAATTTGCTACTTTTGGTCACTCATCGTATTCCCGCCGAGACCGCAATGCTTAACTAGTCCAACCAACACGATCAACAAAAATCGTCCAACTACAAGCTTTAACATATAACAATATAAAATACCCATATAGATCCAATATATTTTCCACTAACAGTATTATTTACTAATATCTACGCCTGATGAAATCTTTGTGCGACTGAGTGTGAACGCGACATAAGAATAAATATCAGACATAATTCGAGGTATAATAGTGACATAGTGTCAATCGCATCGATACTTCTATGCTCACTTCACTAGCTGTCTCTAAGGATTTCTCGGGTCTCTTAGAGAGTAATGACTCAGGATTTTCTTTTACGAGAACAGTATTCATTCGTCTCAAATATTATTGCACATAGCGAAATGAAAGGATATTAGAGCATAATAAATCAAATAATACTTAAAGCGTTATATTTTTACTAGGAAAATGTGCAAATAGTCTTAGTAAGATATTCTTTGATTTTACCCGGTAATTCATGTCTTTCCATTTGGGGGCGATCTTTCTTACTCGTGGTCAACGTAATGAAGAATGGACGAGGCTATGGCGAACGGTTTCTCCTATTGGGGATTGTTAGGCTCTGTAACATTTGGCTTAATTTAGATGGTCCTCGTGCGTGGTGATAGGGGTTTTTTAGCGTGCTTGCCAAAACTTTTTTTCGACACCTATGGAATGTTTTTACGTGTTTCGCATGCAGTAACAGTGGCGAGTTAGTTAAAAGCGATGCCTTTATTGTTATGGACACGCATGAACAGCGGTGGCTACTTACTATCAGGTTATCCGTTCACAAAAAAACAACCTCTGGTAGACATTTAGATTCACTTTATTATCACAATTTTATTTTATTGCCAATGACATAAATCTTACCTAATTGTTTATTTCTTATTATTTCAGCGCAAACTTCGTTCGAATCATATAATAGAATCGAATGTTTATGCTATAATCATAAGCTTAAATTGAAGTGTTGTATCATGGGTCTTTTAAGTAGTTTGAAAAGTTGTAGCGGCAGTTTTGTCCTCGTTAAGTCATGTACAGATACAACCACGTATTAAACATGTTAAAGGATCAAAGCTAGTCCAGCCTTTGAAAACAATTGACTGACAACGATAATAGATAGACCCCGCATTAGGATTTCGTGTTTTAGATGGCATGGACTGAACCAATAGATTTCCCGATTCCTATTTGGCCGGTAATGCATGGGTGACGTTCTTTATGTTAAGGAGTTCATGGACCACGGTGGTCAATTACCATTAGATTGTGTTACCTCATTGGCAGCAATTGACATATAAAGAAACGAGAATAAAACTTTTTAAATCACATAGATACCTGCCTTGTGCCCCTGCTTGACATTCAACTTGAGATCCATTGGGCAAGCAGCGTTGCTATTACCTGAGTTATAAGTGTTCACAAAGAATGTTCAGGGTCTGTATGTTCAAAAATAAATTCAAATATTTTTACATAACAATATATTGCTTAACTAAAATGTCATCTGACAGTCTTGGTAACACGCACATACTTAGTAAAATCCTATTCACTTTTGGCTTGGAGACATGCATCTTATAATTAGTCCTAAAAACCGATGTGAGCAAGTTTCAATCCTTTGCGGTACGTGTAACAAATAATGAAGCAAACCGCGGGTCCATATCGCAAGCATATTTGTAACGCAAGAATGGATACTTGTGCCGAGTCGTCAGATAGTTGATAAGTCCTGTAATTCCTGCGCACAATCTTCAAAATGTAACTTGGAGTATGTCGGGAAGTTGGACAATCTGTACTTTTGATGATTGGTCTTAACTTTTTTTGGGACCAAAAATGGTCGAATATGTGCTGTATATCACGTAAGATTAGTTTCTCTCTACTTGGAGACTGTCTGAAGTACAAGCTCTACCAGGGCCTGTCTTCGTATTGTATTTAATTCTTACTGTAGAGACAGTCAACAGATAGACAGTTCAACAACTGTGCTGTCGGCTGGGTACTCTTAAATCCCACGTAGGAGCAGATCATTGATATGTAGTGAGAGTATAGTTGGATAGAGAACGGTCCCTATGTGCAATACGACATTAGCTATTTATATTATTTTTGATGACATCAACAGAAATGGCGAAACTGGAAGTTTGCTTATAAACATAGCGTGGTAGACTCTGTCAAAGTCCTTCAGAGGCCTTTGCCTGTTTTTCTAGGAGGGGACTGAAGCAGTGTGGCGTGTGCTTTACAGTTCGTCAATAACGAGAAATCCGTTTGCTGCTTGAAAATATATACTACAATTTATTTCACTGTGAAACAAATATACACAGTTTTTCTTTTCATGTTATAACAAAGCTTCTATTGTGCTTCCCTATTGACATACGAAACACCGATTTTATTTCATAAAATACCTGTAAAGTTCGAATCAGATTAAAGAGGCTAGGAGCTCCGTATTATAAATATATTTAACACTACTTTCCGTTTTATGTGACGGAAAAGAACTTATATTCATGTACTTTTGTTTTCACTTTAAGATTTTTTTATCACAGATAAAGGGGGGAAGTTTTAATATGTTTTAATTTAAGTAATATAAAAAAAATACAATATTTGTTTATGTCTCTTAATTTTTGTCAATTTATTACGTTTAATAACATACTGAATAAGAGTATTTTCTTAATTTTGTTATTTAAAAGTTAAACGGGATTCAAAGGTTCAAAAATATTGGGTTATCTAATGTAATAGGATATAAAATTGCAACATTTTTCGTTACTAGAATTGCAAAAAAGAAAAAAAAAACAGACGAATTCGCGATTAATCCTATAAAAGTTCCTTTTTTTTTCAACAGATCTAATCATTATCACAATAAATAAGAACTGAAATCTTTGGTCTGTTCTCATAATGTGAAATATTAGGTTTGAAATTATTTTTTCTCATATCGTTCGATTCCCTATATCGCTTAAACTTTACCGTGAAATATTTTTTTCCAATTGCTTGACTCAGGTATGCAATAAAATCCGTGAAGTAACATAAGGCCTTAAGTCAAATTCGTGTCATAAATTTGAGTACAACATTAGCGTGGAATTAGAAGACCTTGATGTATGTAAATATGATGGAAATACATGTGGACATCGCTGTAAAAAAAAACGTGCCTAGTTGTTGAATCATGGTCACTAATATTAGTAATTCAAGCATGAATAAGAATAAATAATTGCGGCAGTTTTTTGCCGCAACATCGAACAAATTACATATCGCTTTACAATGTATATTATCATCAGAATACATCCGGAATTCTTTTGGTTTTTGAACGCTATTTCTTCTTACTTGAGCATTAGAGACTTATTTACTTTGGATAAGCGAATTATTTGACTAATCAATGAGAATGAAGACTTAAAGACTTAGTCGTATGGTCTAAATTATCTTTCTTGCATATCGTCTGAGACAATTAGATGGAAATACCAAAAAAACTTACCTAGAACAAGGGTCAGATTTCGGGTCGGTCAGGGCCTTGCGGTTTTGTGGTGTGCGGTCACAGAGTATCTGTATGATGTTTTGCAATGTAGTTATAACGAGTGTAATGTGCTCCCATTCGATATACTTATGAAATAATCCGGTTTTTATTAAAATTACCTCTATAGGTGGTTTATGTAAACTTGTTTATTATTTTTAAAATTTCTTAAAAAAATAATTATGCAAATACCATCACCAAGACCCACCACTCATAACCCCATCACCCAAGACTAAGGGTTGATTGGTAGAGAATTGGTAAATAAATAAAAATACAAATATTTTATCGCATTAGCCGTCCATCCAATAGATGGGTTACCTGATGATATTAAATATAATCGGGATTAGTTTAACAAAATTATTTACTTAACCGTGTTTTACCTCATCAATATCTATCAATTACTGAGTAATAACATTGATAGGTAGGTACAAATATGTATATAATGTATTTTAAGACGTCTTTTTATACAGAAAATAAGTAACTTTCAGCACCTTGGAAATAAGTTATCCTTCTTGTAGAAGCATAATTTCTTTAAAAAAGTTGTTTTTAACTACGTATAAAGTAACTCACCGTCATTGAGCCGAATCGTTAAAAAAAAGAAAGTTTAAGTCCCTGAACTGTACTAGAAAAATTTTTCTTCATCATAAAACTCGATTAATCATGTCGTGCCTTCATTATTTATTAATAACCAGCTTCGTTTTGCTTCGAGTAACTTGTTCATTCCATTCATTAATTTAAATCGCGCCCGAAACAATTGTTACCTGTTTCTATAAGAAGCATTAGAAATTTTTCAAGTGTAACCCCTACACTTCAACGTTATTAGTGAATCACTTATCCCATTATCAATATAGTTATCACTGATCGCGTTAAGACGGACACAGACTTTTATGAAATTGTATAGTTTTGGGGGGCGCACACAAACGTACTAGGTAGGTAGGACGGTTTATATATATATATATATATCTCCCAGATTCATATAATACCTGAAATTTCTTTTATTTTGTTTAACGACTCTGTATCTCAGTTGGTAGTGACCTTGCATGTTGAGTTAAGGATGTTTGTTCTTGGGTCATGGATGTTTGTGATGTCTTATTTGTGTATGTACATGCCACCGGCAATGCAAGGAAATCTCGTGCCTCGTATTTGTGTGTGAAAGTTTAAAAAATAATATGTATTATGAACACTTCACCAGATTTCAAGGTAAGTTTCAAATACATATATACTTTTAATTAATTTCATTTTTGGATAATAGAATCTGAAGTTAATTGTTAAGAAATTAATTACATCAAAAGTCGATTTAGGAAGTTGTATACAAAGGGAAGTTAAAAGTGAAATACAATAATTTCTCGTTTAAAAAATGAATTGAAGTGATGATTCAATGTAGATATAGGTAACCGGATAGCGTATTAATATTATTACTTTACCACGAAGTCTATAAATTAATTGTTCTGGTAAGAAAATAAAAGTACTAGTACTACAAAACAGTTTTTCATATCATAAGTCAGTACTTTCAACCTAAAAATGGATAAGGACTTATTTCAGTGTTCATTTTAATATTCTCGAAGTTGATCTTGATTTGATACAATTGTAAATAACTTATCCATAACGTCAGCTTTAGCTACTAAGTACAAAGTTTATTTAATGGTGTTTTATTAAAATGATTTGATAAAACATTATTTATGGACTCTTTTCAGCTTTCTTAAGGGGTCTCTTATTAAAGTGGGAAAACTTTCCTTTCAGATTTAATACAGAAGTACTCAGATTTAATACTGAAGCACTAAAAAGGGACTTCTTTGTGGTTCACAATTTAACATTTTGTCCTAAAACATTTGATGTTTATTTCTATGCTATTGAAATGAGGCTTATCCTCTTTAGTTGACATACCACTTCTGATTATTTATGATAAGCACTCAGTTTTGAATTTGCTATTGCAAAGCTTAGTTACAATTACAGACAGACAGCATTTTAGCGCGCTTATGCCCGTTTTTACGCTCGGATGAAAAAAATTGAAGGTTGAACCTATTTTCTTTCTCTATACCTGTTATCTGCTTGTACCAACTTTACTCGCTAATGAATTAACAGTTTCGATGTGTTCTTTAATACAATACAATAATGGAAAGCGTAAGCTTTTATATTAAAAGCATTGCATATATACAAGCACAGAAATGAAAGACAAATGACGATATTGTTTGGCAGTATTGGGGCGGACTGGAATACTCCCCCCAATCCCATGCTGACAGAACAGGGTGTCGTAAGAAGCGACAGAAGCCAGCCTGCTTGGTCGTAGGGCTTCGCGTAATGATTATTTTATCTGTATTATTATTAAGTCATTAATATTATAACTGGTATTATTATCTTTCCATGAAGCCTGCCTGGCTAGCTAGCACCTTCCTGCTTGAGTCTGCCGCCAAACGGGTCGTCGTGTTCCGGTTGGGGGCTTGAGAGCCAACATATTCTTTCTTAACTTCTTCTCATTTCCTGGCCGATAACACATCAGTCATACCTTTGGTCTTGTTGATGTCCATGGGCGACGGTGACCACTTACCATCAGGTGGCTCGTCTGCTCGTTTGTCGGCTTTTAACATACAAAAAAGGGACAAGTGTAATAATGTAGGTATTCTATGAACAATATGAACTGGCTGCACAAACGGAAGGTATGCGTCTCGGTATGCGTATGACATCAGTATGCGTATACGAGTAAAAAAGTAAGCCTATTGGGGCTGAATGTATCAACTTGTTTTCAACTTGTTTTTATCCAAAATGAGACATCACAAAGAATTAACTCACACCTCCCTTATTTGAAAACTCACGAACTATTGTCATTCACTAAATATCAGGATAGAAATGAAACCCAGGAATGCTCCGACGGGTAACGATTTTTTAGTTAATAAACGCCGACGAATAGGTCACCTGATGATGAGTAATATGCGCCGTTCATAGACGTTCTTAATGCTGCACGAATCACCGACACGCTCCCGGCCAACATTCGATCAGGCAACCTACTTATTACTGGTAGCTAGCCAGTCAATAAAAGAACCCTATGTGATATTATCCTATACCGTATCCGAGACGTGGTGCTTCACTATTGGCCTAATGCATAAGCTCAAAGTCGCCCAGCGGACTATGGAACGAGCTATGCTCGGTATTTCTCTACGCGATCGAATAAGAAACGATGAAATCCGTAGACGAACGAGGGTAACCGACATAGTCCAGAGAATTAGCCGGCTGAAGTGGCAATGGGCTGGGCACATAGTTCGAAGAAGCGATAAACGTTGGCGAAGAAGGGTCTCGGAAAAAGGAGCATAGGACGCCCCCCGACCAGGTGGACTGACAGCTTGAAGAAGACAGCGGGCATCCGCTGGATTCAGAGGGCTCAGGACCGATCAGAGTGGCGCAAGTTAGGGGAGGCCTATGTCCAGCAGTGGACCTCCAAAGGCTGATGAATGGATGGATGGATGCGATATTAAACTGGTCGGTACAGAAACCAGCGACCTTCTACATGAGAGACCGTTCGCCATAGCCTCGTCGATCTTTTAAAAAGGAGTACTAAAAAGAGTTGGGCTCAAAGATGGATGGTTACAGTCATTGCTATACGGGTTATGTCTGATAGATTTACTGTAATTTACAGTTCGTATATAAGAACAAAAGCGTATATACTGATGCAACTAATATTAAACACAAACAAAAAAAAGCAAAATATACAGATGTAAGGAAAATCGAGTACGATTTGTTTAATGAATGAAGTATTTTGGAGAATGTGCGCCAGGAAAATGGAATAAAGCTCAAAACATTGTTGAACATAGGTGAACGTTTCAAGGTATAAACCACTGAATCAACCAACGAACCATTAACCAAACCGACTATTATTCATGGAATATAAAGAATGAGCACGTTTAAAATTTCACAGATTGAAATTTCTGTTTCTTTTGTAACAAATTTGAACTTTTTGGTGATATTGGATCGAAATCGTGTACTGTTAACATAAAACTGATGCATATTTTAATAGTGCCTAAAACAGTAACTTTATTCAGTACTGAAACAAAATTTATTTTCAGATCACTTTATGTACACACAAAGAAGAATGTGTCGAGTTCGAACTTGTTGCGCAAATTGAAACTTCCTAGTGCTTGTTTTGGTCCGACAGTATCGGAAATTTTAATGTAGCACATACTGGAAACTAAAATATTCTGGCTGGTGCGCAAATTAATGACTATCGATTAAAAAATTGAAAAGGTGCCTTACCTTTAATCCTTTACTGAGTGCTAAACATAAAGTTGATTCCTTAATCTATTAAACTTTTAAAATATTCTACTAAAAACTCGTCTGTCGGAATAAATATCGGAATTATTTTTTGACAGCTGTGAATTTGTTGGTAGCTTTGCATAAGCTATCTGATGGCTAATGGTTCCCGGCACTAATAAACATCCGTAATACGAAATGCGTCACTGAAGCATTAGTGGAAAATCCGTGGCGTGGTAACTTGCTGTCCGACAATGCAATAGGATCACGTTAAGTTATTTGACAATTGATTCTAGAAGGTGACTAACGAAGCATATAAAGAACTTTACTGTCGTGCACGAGTCCCGTTGAGGTTAAATTAGGTAGTGTGGAGTAAACTTAAAAAAAAAACCAGACATGGCGTTATTCCCTCGTCCATAGTTCTCGAGGATGCATCACAAACAAAGGTGACTGGTCTCGATTGAAGAAAGAGTAGAGCTCCTTACACCTATAACAGACAATAACAAATACCTTAAATTATTCAAGTATATTTAAGGCTCACGAAGAGCATCGTCTGCTATTGACCTATGCCAGTTTCTAATAGTAATATTCATTAACACGATTCAGTTCAAACCTAATTGACTGAAGAGCTTTTTGTATCGGAAAAGGAGGGTGCTACAGGAAAATTCCGTATCATTTGTTCGTCTGTGTCCATTTATGGTGTTTTTATGGCGATCGCTACTAGGGCATTAATTGAATCGGTGTGCACTACTGCTTTTAAGTAATACGGTTTCTCTTTGATGTTTACACAGTAAAACTATGTTGAAAATAATAATATTTGTATATTTAAGCATTAAATATAAAGTATACCGTTTATTTTAATATGAGTTAGATGACATATTTTGAAAATTCTTGTAATTATTATACGGATGTTATTATACATATGTTGTTAACATTCCGTCCGTACGTACGACACGGACGACCCGCATTGCAAAGGACTGAAACAGCTTGCACGCATCGGTGTTCCTGGTTACTTATCATGTGAGAGTCTTCAAGAGGAGAGTGTATAGGCTTTCATAAGTAAGTGCCATCGACATGTTAGACTTCATTACTAATATTCATCACTTGGTATTGTTATTAAACATTGGCTTATTTTATGTAAAAAAATATATTAAATGTTATAAAATTACAATTCCTGTTTTCTTTACATCTAACTCTACTATACCCCATTGAGATAGCACATAGTGCTATTTACAAAGTAAATTTTGGCGTTATGAGTTGACTCAAATGGGTCTCAGTTAAAGGCACGCATTACTCTGAGTAAATGTGTACGTCAAGTATCGAAAGGCTTGGATACAATTTTTTTTTGGCATTGTTTCTCTAGTAACTATATTACAATTATCTGAGTGCTGTTATCTACATATTTCTGATCAGCACGATTGCTACAAATGTATTCGAACGTAAAACTTTTTGTAAAAATAAATCAATGAGGAAGGCGATGCAAGAAAACTGAAAGACATGCAGATGTTATGGTGATTGCTAGCCACGTTCGGACGGGTGTTGCTCCGCGTTTCAATTAAATCAATACGTGCAATTACTTTATTTTAAATACAGTGAACTGTAATGTTTAGTAAGGTTTTGTATAGTGTATTGTTTTTAGTGTTAATTACTTATTTATTTGTTATAAGTCCAACTATAAATTCTCTGTTATATAAGTTTGTACGTATAAAAACTTGATCAATTGTAACTTGATCAATACATAACTATTTTATATTTGCTTTGTAGTACCGATGGTTTATACCTATTATTAGTTCAGTAGGTGTAGTCAAGTTATAGTTATTTGTAAACTAACGTTGTAAATTAAAGTTTTTTGTAAACAAACTATTATAAAAAAAAATTAAGAATACTTACTGTTCTAAAAAAAGAACTTACCACGGATTCGAATACATTTTTTTCGGTGCCACATCAAATAAGTAGATTCGTAAATTTAAGCATGAATTAAAGTAAATTCATAAATAAATTAATTAGTAAATTAATTCGTAAATTCAAGTATTTCACAAAATTGACCTTTTTTAGATGTGTAGGTGACATTTGTCACAGAGATTACTAACACTTCAGTATCAATTCATTTCTTGGCTAAGAACATCCCTGGTATTGCGTATGACATGGCCTAGTCTCCCGTTTTCCGGCTATTCCCTTACCAAAAGCTTGAACCAATAATAGAATTTTAATAAGAACCAATTAATTTCTACTTGAGTATTGTTTTTGTGATTCTGATTTATTTATAGATCTGTTTATTAGAAAATGTAAAGGTAAGGTAAAAGGTTTGTTAAATCATTTCCGAACCAAAATAAGGTAAAGGAATGGTTGACCAATAAAAAAGGAATATTTATTACGGCACAAATTCGGCTTCGTATGTTAATTTAGTATAAGTAATTGTTACATAACATTATTGAGAATAGTACCTTTTCACATCAACTATAAATTATGAAAATTTGTATGGAAAACGACTAATTTTGTGTATAATCATGATTATAGCAGGCATATTACCCTTCAATTACAACTAATTCTTCCCCCAAAACCATTTATTTCACGTAAAAAATTTAAATTATACAAAAAGTCAACCTTGTAAAACATTTTAGTAGCAACGGTGAGTTCGCTAAAAACAGGTTTTAACTTACTGGTTTTACTAACAAGACCGTGAATTTCAAACTTATATTTTCAGTGGTATTTTTTTTGATATGAAATACAGACTAGGCGCGCGACGGGTATTAAATCTGTTTGAATACAGTGATTTGAAGCCACGCTTAAATGTTACAAATGTTTTATTCAAACCAAGATTTTATCCGAGGTCGAGATGCGTTAATACCGAGATAAAATACACTTGTGGCTTGCTCTCCAAGTCTGCGGATGTTTTAGGTCACCAATTGTGGTTTCTTTAACTTTAGATTCAGAAAAATTTTCTTATTTATATTGCATGCGAAAGTTATAAGGGATTTTGCTATTACATCGATATTCTGTTATTACTATTAGAACATTATTACTATTGACTTGACGACCCCATAGCCCAGTTGATAGGGATTGTACCTCCCGAGCGAAGGATCCTGTGGTCGATTTCCGGCCGGGGCAGGTATTTAAGTGATAGATAAATGTTTGTTCTCGAGTCATTGTTCACCATTTGTGATGTTTTGATTGTGTATGTCCATGTTACTCGCTACATAGATAACCTTAGTACGGGGATGTGAGTGTGTAATCGTTTATTTATAATTATTTATTGCTATAAAAAAAATGGAAAATTTGGGAAAAAATTTTTGAATAATTTCGGGTAAGGGCAGAGTTTAAATGAAACACGTTATGACAGGTTTTCGCTGTCTGTATTCTATCTTAAGGCAGTTTTTATTATTTATTTTTTACGTTTATTTTTTCCATTATTATAATATCAAATAATATCAATAATACCTAAACAGAAAGTCAAATTGTAACCTTTTTAATACATTACATTATTTTGGTTGAGTCCAAAATCATCTAATGTCCGTAAACAAAATTATCCGAAACTATCGGATATTTCAAACCAATTTCAGGTCTGTAACCGTATCCGAAACCGGTAAAATATTATTCATATATCCGCATCCATATCCAGACCCGAAATGTCATATTCATAACATCCCAAATGTTAATATACCCTACATACGCTAATGTGTCAAACATCGTCTATCATCCTGTCAAAAATGTAGCTGAACCATGGTTCGTGACGTGGGTCGAAATATAAACGTATACATATCTTAATATATATACTATGTATCAAGTAGTAACTAATATGTTGTTGAATCAATTAATTATACTTTTCTCAACTTTAAAAATACTGATCATTGTAACGTGATAACATGAGTCATAAATGTATCAAGATACATACAAATTTGTTTAGTGGTAATTGTCGGTCAGATATAACCATTTCAAGAGTTCGTGATGATCAGTACATCTATCCATCCGTCCTTCTAAGTCCACTGTTGGACGTAGGCCTCCCCTAACTTGCGACACTCTGACCGGTCCTGAGCCTTCTGAATCCACTGGATACCTGCTGTCATCTACATGTCGTCATTCCATCTGGTAGGGGGTAGGGGGGCTCTGCTTCGTTTGCTAAGAAGTGGTCACCATTTCTTCCTTTCTTCGTTTCTTCTCCAACAGTTATCGGTTCTTTGAACTATGTGGCCAGCCTATTGCCACTTCAGCTGGCTAATTCTGAGAGCTACGTCAGTAACTCCTGTTCCTCTACGGATTTCATCATTTCGGATTCTGTCTCGTAGAGAAATACCGAGCATGTCTCTCTCCATAGCACGCTGCGTGACTTTTAGCTTATGGGTAAGGCGGATAGTAAAGCACTGTGTGTCGTAGCCGGCAACACACACTGATCGAACATTTTCGACTTTAGGCACGGAGGTAATTTGCATGATAAGATATGACGTAGTTTCCCGAATGCAGACCACCCGAGTTGGATTCTACGAGTGACTCCTTTTTCGAAGTTGGACTTACCCATGTGGAACTAATTTTTTTTTTGATTTATGTCTTTCCTTTAGAAATAGCACATACATTGCTTTAGGATTGTGTTTTCTCGTTTTGTGAATTAGGAAGATATTGATCTATAAGTTTTTTTATTTATAAACAGATTGAAACTTGAAATATTATGTGATGTTTACTGCAATACATTAGTAAAAACCATAATGAAATCGGTTAAGTCGTTTCTGAGATTAACGCGCAAACGTACAAACAGACACAAATACGAACAACTATTGTTTTTCGTTCTATTGTGTCAATAAGGCCCCTAATAATAGTTTATCTCATATATACTTCATGTACAGAAAGCGATCAGTTAAAATTTCATTTGATGTATATATAGAAGATATAAGATATTAGTAACAGATACTTAGTAAGACTCTATAGTATTACAGTGCTAC